>CM024759.1:69151500-69278491 GCA_014218235.1 Colocasia esculenta | reverse complement strand
GCTTTTATGGATTTGATGCATAGGGTGTTTAGTGAGTAGCTGGATCGGTTCGTGGTCATCTTTGTGGATGACATTTTGGTCTACTCAGCTTCTGAGGAGGAGCACGAGGAGCATCTAAGGATCGTGCTAGAGACATTGCAGAGTCACCAACTTTATGCCAAGCTCGGCAAGTGCGAATTTTGGCTAAAGGAGGTGCACTTTCTCGGGCACGTGATCTCAGGTTCTGGTGTGGCAGTGGACCCTGGCAACGTTGGGGTAGTGTTGTCTTGGGAGCAGCGCACTTTAGTGTTAGAGGTTCATAGCTTTCTGGGTTTGGCAGGCTATTACCGGAGGTTCATCTTTGATTTTTTCAGGATTGCAGAGCCGTTGATCAGATTGACCAGACTTGAGGCTAGATTTGTTTGGATTGAGGAATGTGAGCGGAACTTTCAGGAGCTAAAGACGAGGTTGACTTCAGTGCCATTGTTAGTCTTGCCGTTAGGTAGCAGAGGTTTTGTAGTCTACACCAACGTGTCGAGGTCAGTTTTAGGTGTAGTGTTGATGCAGCATGGTGGGGTCGTTGCCTATGCTTCTCGGTAGCACAAGAAGCATGAGGAGAACTACCCTACCCACGACATAGAGTTGGGAGCAGTGGTGTTCGCTCTGAAGTTGTGGAGGCACTATTTGTATGGCGAGGTGTTCGAGATCTTCACTTACCATCAGAGTTTGCAGTATATCTTCACGTAGAAGGATCTGAACTTAAGGCAGCGCAGATGGATTGAGTATTTGAAGGACTACGACCTTACCCTCTTTTATCACCTAGGAAGGGCTAACGTCGTGGAAGATGCTTTGAGCAGGCGTGTTCACCTGAGTTCATTGATGGTTAGAGAGTGGAGGCTATTCTGACAAAGATCTGATATTCCCATCAGGGTTTTGGCACAGTTTACAGAGAGCTCTTGGTACAGAGTTGAGGTTGAGTTTAGCGTATCACCCGCAGTTAGATGAGCAGTCAGAGAGGACAATTCAGACTTTGGAGGATATGCTGAGAGTGTGTTGTTTAGACTGGAGTGGCACTTGGGAGTCGCACCTTCGAATGGTAGAGTTCGCATACAATAACAGTTATCACTCGAGAATCAGAATGGCATCATACGAGGCCTTGTATGGTCGCCCGTGCAGGACACCACTTCACTGGTTCGAGGTCGGTGAGAGGTAGCTTTTGGGACGAGATGGTGCAGTAGTGTGCAGACACAGTTAGTTTAGTCAGGCAGAGATTTCAGGCAGCACAGAGTAGACAAAAGAGCTATGCAGATGTCCACAGGAGGCCGTTGCAGTTCAGCGTAGGTGACCTCGTGTTCTTACGAGTTTCGCCGACCAAGGATGTTATGAGGCTTGGCAGGAAGGGAAAGCTCAGTCCCAGGTATATTGGGCCTTTCCCTATCACAGAGAGGATTGGCGACGTGGCTTACAGGTTGAGTCTTCCGACAGAGTTGGCAGGCGTACACAGTGTTTTTCACGTATTGCAGCTCAAGAGGTACATCACAGATCTGTCGCATGTGTTGGACTACTCACAGCTTGAGGTAGCACCAGACTTGACAGTGCCTGAGTACCTAGTCAGAGTTGTGGACCGTAGAGTGTAGAAGTTGCACAGGAAGCAAATTACACTGGTTATGGTTGTCTGGGAGAACCGCGTGGGTGGCGAGACCACTTGGGAGTGTGAAGATGAGAAGCAAGAACAGTTCCCGTATTTATTTAATTGACTGGTACATTGTTTTCCATTTTGCGTTGCTTCCTGTTGAAACTGAGTTTCTTTTCATTTCGAGAATGAAATTTCTTAAGGAGGTTGGGATGTAAGACCAGATCCCTGGGGCCATTGGCCCCGTCCTCAGGGTCACAATGGGGGAGCCGTCGCGACAGGGTTTTTGTGGCGATGCACCTGGCCGTCGAGTTCTGGTCACGATGGGGGTGGCTGTCGCATTCTTGTCACGCCGTCTGGAGACGTCGCAATTGCTTTTCTGATAAACTTGACCACTATCCCGTCTGTTAGAACGGTCTTGTCGGGTGTCAGGTGCGTACACCGTTGACGCGACCTGGTCAGCCGTCGCGTTCTTGTTTCCTTGTCTTCAAGGTTTGACAGCTTTTGGTGTCGCACCGTGGGTGGCCATCGCAACATGGTTGCGACGCTTATGGGCGTCGCGACATGCTCATTGTCATGCCGGGCCGACCTATCGCGTCTTGGTGCCCATCGGTTTAAAACCGAGGGCTGCACCCCATTTCACTCTCTCGTCCTTTCCTTCCTCTTCTTCCTTCTTCTCCCTCTCCCGAGCCCTCTTGTATTCTCCGGCGATTTTGCGTGTTCGTGGCGAGGCGGTGACATCTCCACCGTGCAGAGGATGTGCTGGTGGTGCTTGGAGCAAGGAGGAGGTGGCCATTCCGACATGAAGGCCCCAACGGGTCGGCTCTACTCTTGGAGGTAGGGACCCTTGACTCCTCTCGTCCTAGCATGCTCCCTTCCCCCTTGAGATTGTGGTTCCTCATGGTTTGGGGTCGTGGGAGTGTAAGAATCATGCTCATGTGAGTGAGGCTTCCATCGAGTGTAGATTCATTGTAAATCCATGTTTTGCGGGTTTAAGGGTGGTTTGGATGATTTATGAGCTTTCCTATATGTTTCCCATGCTCCCCTCCCCCTATGGCATGCGATTGTACTGGATTTGGTGTGGTCTCTAGGAGGATCGTCCCGGAACCCCCCTCGACTGAGGACGCGACCGCTATAGAGGTCGCGATGATGTCACGATCGGCAAGGCCTCTGCGACATCATCGCGATGCTCTTGGGTGTCGTGACAACGTCGCGACGGCTTGGGCCGCCGCGATAGTGTCGCGACAGGTCTGGGCGTCGCAACAAGGTCGCGACGGCCCGATGCATCGCGACTACATAAGAGATAGGTTAAGTCCTTGTGAAGTCTATTTTCTGTGGAGTCTTCACCGTTTCTGCTTCTTACTGTACCCGTGGCACTAGTGCTAGTTTCCTAGTACGGTCCTGCACTAGTCGTTCTCCTGGTGCTTGGCACCTGATGGCTTGTCCCATGAGAGAGGTTGTTACCGTTACCTGAGACCCCCATCCTCGTGTGCCTTAGAGGGAGCGTTCTGGGTGACGAGCGTACTTGAGTCACGGACTCTAGAGTTGAGGGGAAAACGATAGTTAGGACAGCAGCGTCGAGTTGTTTGCAGAGCTCTTTTGGTTAGCCTGGGACACCGAGGACGGCCGGAGTTCTACCTGGTGCAGGCCAACCAGTCCTTTTTCTCACTGCCTTGCACTTTGTGGCCTCAAAACCACTTAGAGAGGCCAGGCGTGGGACCGTAGTCCGGCCAGACTACGGTAGTTACTATTGTGTACTTAGTGTTCCTGCCTCACTTTGACGAGACATGGAGGTTTGGACTTTGGTCGAGGATAAGAAATCAATGGTCGCACCTGACCGGTTGACTAGTGGTAGTGTTTTCTGTAGCTAGTGTCTCTTGTCCAGGTGGGCTCCTCCCTGTCTGCGTAGCCAGCCATGTGGTGGTCACGACGTTCAAGTTCTACAGAGTTTCCGACCGTGGTGTTCTCCGTACCGTTGGTAGTTAGTAGCTTTGCTTCCGCACATCCATTCGTAAGTAGAAGATATAACTGCTGTCATTTAATTAAGTACATAGTTTTGACTACCTGTTAGAGCTAGTAGGAGATTGGTAGTCCCTACTGAGCTTCTGTTGTGAAGCTCATTCCTTATCTTTCCAGGTGAGACTTCTCAGTAGCGACAGGGCGCGCGTCGGGCGGAGGAGATGTGGTGGTAGTTGTGGTCCCCATAGCTAGCAGCTACCTGTGGTCCCCCCTCTTTGTTGAACGTCACCCTTGTGGTATGCCCCTAAGAGACTTGTTCTTCCCCTGTCTTTACTTGTTTTAGTGTGTGTGCGTTGGGACTGTACTTAGAGCGATACGTAGTGGTCTCGCTCTTCTTTCTGCTTCCGCGTGTGTGCTTCTAGTTTAGCAGTTGACGTTTACTTCCTTTACATATTCTGTTAGACTTATATTATAGCCCTTCCGGGTCTCTGGATCCATGGGCGGCGACCACGAAAATTCGGTTCTCGGCTTGGGCCGAGGGTCGAGTTCTCGGTGTCGTTACAGTTGGTATCAGAGCGAGAGTCTAATAGGACTTGTAGTGGATTTAAACTACAATAGAAAGTCCCAATAGTAGTATAAGTACACTTCTAGCTGCCCGAGTTGGTATCGTTAACCTTGTTGGTTGTGTGCCGTGCAGGACATGGCTCCGTGCAGGTGTAGGCAGGTTAGAGAGCTGATCGAGCAGCAGGATGAGTCAGATATGCCCGGGTAGGGGCAGGTCAAGGGGGAGCTGTCAGCAGAGGAGTCCGTAGCACAGCCTCAGGGTGCAGCGGTAGCAGCAGCATCAAGAGGGCAGCAGCAGCAGGAGTACCAGCCTTAGCCACAGCAGTGTGCGGATTGGTGTCCCTTGGCTAAGCAGTTTTTCAAGACCCTGTATCAGGGAGCGTGGCAGCCTAGGTAGGCAGCCGTAGGAGGTCAGCCTCCAGTACTTCCCCCAGCGGTGCCAGAGCAGTAGGCAGACCCAGAGGTGGAGCAGCCAGTAATTCAGTAGGCATCGGGTACCGGAAGCACCCGGGCCGGTTGGAGGAGGACGGCTGTCACTAAGGACAGGACCGCCCTCTTAGAGAGGTTCTTGCATTTTCGGCCACCGATGTTCTTTGGTGAGTATGATCCAGACAAGGCAGAGAGTTGGACGCATGAATTAGAGCGCACATTTGAGACTATGGAGTGCACCGAGGAGGACCAGGTCAGACTGGCAGTGTATCAGCTCAAGGGACTAGGCCATGAGTGGTGGAGAGTTCAGTGGCAGACCCACTTTCCAGGGTAACATTTAAATCATATCACATGGCAGCGATTTTTGGGGGTCTTTCATGGCGAGTATTTCCCTGACTATGCTTGACGTAAGAGACGAGATCAGTTCCATGAGTTGGTTCAGAGCCATCTCACAGTTACTCAGTACCACCAGAGGTTCGTCCGGTTGTTGAGGCATGTTCCTCATGTTGCCAGCAGTGAGCAGGCTTGTGCAGAGAGATTCATTGCAGGACTGAGTCCATATTTGAGGTGGGTCGTGACTGCTCATATGTGTGCCACCTTGGGGGAGGCCGTGGCTAAGGCCACCGCCTTGGAGAGAGGTGTAATCACAGGGTTGTGCACCCCCTCTTAACACACAACATGAATTTTAAAATTAATTATAAAATGGCATGGATATATGGAATGTGATCACCACCTAGATAGTTGGCAGGATAAAGAAATAGATGGGCTAACTACAATAGGAAAAGGGGGTGAGAACGAAGGACTTACTGAGATCATGACTGGTTTACCCATCGCGATGGGCCTATTGTCGCGGCGCCCTACCAGGGCGCGTTTATGCTGTAGCGATGCCCTTGTCTGCCGCGTTCTCTGCAATGCGGTAGCAAACATGGTTGGACCTTCTTCCTGTCCTCCTGCCAGCCAGGGGACAAGAGGTCCTCGTGAACTGATTTTTGGGTGCTTGTCAATACAAGGAAAACAACAAATAAAACCTTGTTAGACCATGTTTAAGCATAATATCTATTCAAAAATGAAGTAAAGAAGGTGAGCATGGAGGGAACAAACCTGGGGTGGTTTTTAAACCCCTTGGGTTGTAGGAAAACGTGGGAAGGGAAGTGAAAATGCATTCCTATCTAAGAAATCAAATAACATGCATGAAATGAGAAATGAAGAAGGAAGGGAAGAAGGAGCCTCAATAGGGGCGACTCCCTGGCCTTGTATGGCATCCTTGGGTGTTGGAGAAGCTATGGACGAAGTGGAAGTCGCCCTCCTCATGCACCAAACTCCATGGATGAAGAAATGAGCATAGCTTGATGAAGAGAATGTGAGGAAATGTGAGGGAAAGGGAGAGCTACGGGCTAAGTGTCTGGCCTGGAGAAAATTCAGTAGCACTTCGTGGCAAAAAAATAGGGCCCTCCTCTTCTGAAGGAGAGGCCTTGCTTATATAGGATAGGAGAGAGAATATCCCGTTTTCATGTGATAATGGTCAAATATGAGGTGATAATACCATGTTAATCTGTGGGTGAGAGTCCTAAGGAGCCTCCAAGGTGACCCACAACCCCAAACCGCGGCTAGAGGGTTGGGAGGTTATTTAAGGATGAAGATAAAGGCCAAGAGAAGATAAATAGGAGGTGGTTGCGGAGGCTGCTGCCATGGCTGTAGTCGCGACGGATCGTAGGGGCGTGACAAGGATGAACGCGATGGCCACTTAGGTCGTGACTCTAAAGCCACGTGCATGGACATGCATGGGCTGTCGCGACGGCCATAGGGTGCGCAACAAGACTAACGCGGCACCCCGACCCGTCGCGTGCGCCGCGTTAAGGAAAATCGAATATTCTCAAAATATGGATCAATTATAATGGAGAATAATAGGTAATTAAGCATAAGGACTCTTTTAAAAGAATAATGGACGGGATATCATGAAAATTGGGCTTTTAATGGGCTCAAAGCAAGGCTAATGGTGGGCTCAAGGTGAATGACCAACTTGGGGCTTATTAAGATAACAAGAAATGTGGTTCGACTTGTAGGCCAGAATCGGGTGTCTACAGATTGCCCCTCCTTGGCTTCAACTTTGCAGGGGAGTGAAGCGGAAGTGTAGCGGAGGTGTCATGAAATGATGGTGAAGCAGAAATGATGCGGAGTGGACTGAAAAGATGGGAGCCAAGGTGAAGAGACACATGATCTAACCAACAAGTAATAGGAATCATCTTGAAAGCCCGAGTTAGCTGTTCAAGTAGAATGCAAGGAAAACACAAGTTTGGACGAGAATGAGAAAGAAAACGACGATCAACCCCTCGATTGAGAGGTACCCTAGTCGATTGGCCTGCAGGTTTCATTTTGGAGGGACATATGCGTGCCAGGTAGGTAACTCATGACTCTGTCTTGGGAGCAGTTCGCAACCAAAACGGATCAAAAGGAACAAGGATGAAAATCATATAGGAAATCCTGACATGGAAATTCTTGACAGACTGGCAGGAACAACTTGCTCGGAGGCAGACCTTCCGATTCAGAGTGGAATATAATTTCTTGTTCAAAACATGTAGAATGTTTGGGCACTCAACAAGGGCTCATCATTAGCCAGGGATGAGTCATGATTGCTCAAAGTCCTACATGATGCATGTTGGGCTAAAGGAAAAGAAATCATTAAATCAAATGCAAAGAAAAGAAGAAAATAGAAAATATATCAAGGATAATATTACTAAGCCAGACAAGAATGGGTCAAGAGACTACCCGCAACCGCAGTGTAGGCCTGAATCCATCGTTCCCAAACTTATCTAACCCAACGGCCTATCCAGCGATTAGCAACGTGCACTTAGATCATCACTGTTTTTGGTAAATGGGATCTCAGATCCCAGAACACATTGAGAACCGGCCGGTCCTTGAAATGATATAATAAGTAAGGTACCATATAGTAATGCAAGGGAATAAAGGGCAGAGATACTTACCTGTGATGTTCTTTTTTGAAAATTTCTAACTTTTTTGATTTTTTTTTTTGCTAAACAATCAAAGCAATAACCATAACAACAAATATATACATACTCAATAAATAACACAAACAAATTATGGACAAACACAAAAGACACAAACAACATAAAGCAACGCACCTGGGGGTCACGACACTGTCGTGACGACCCTTGTGGTCGCGACCTGAATGTGTCGGATCGTGGCATCGCGACAACGATCTGTGCGATAATCACAAAAACTCCACGCTTATCCTTATCCTAAGCCTATCTAATCCACTATTAGGACTCTTAAACCTAGCCTAGTGCAACTCTAACACCTAGGTACGACTTGGGGTGAGATTAAGGCCTCCTAGGGGTTTATAATTAATAGGGGTACAAGGCCTATTTTCGCAGCTCATCTTCTCTCTCCTATTTTCTCTTTATTTTCTCTCTCTTCTAGCCATGAAGAGAGTTTTATCTTCCCTCCATGCTGCCCTCAGCCCTATGGGGGGCCCAAGGCTGCCAGGGAGTCCCATGCGGAGCTGCAACACCTCTCCTCCGTGCTCGGTCACATCAGTGCAAGGCCGGATCTCCAAATAAGTGGCTTTCTCTCTCTTCTAGTTGACTTTCTCTCTCTCCTACTTCTTCTTCTAAACTCCCCTTCTGCTCTATTCTCTTCCAGTTCCTGTCGGGCCACAAGATGTTCTCCAAAGTTCTGTGGCTCGAGCCTACGGTACAGATGCTCCCCATGGCATCCACTCATCAGCTGCGCAAGTGGGGACTTAGCATGATTCTCACACTGGCCAAGAACTACCACAAGTTAGTGCATGTGTGGGATAGCCTCACCGCACTAGCAGAGCTATGTCACCCACAGACACACACGTTTATTTTCCCAGCGTTCGAGGCGACCATACTGCTGTAGGAGTTGGAGCTCATGCTGGGGCTCCCAAAGGGTAAGAAAGGATAGGAGTACGCCATTGCCCATACTATGGCCTCCATCGACTCGTGGGGCATACTCAAAGAGATCACCACCAAGCAGACGGACCTGTACACGATGACTAGCCAGACACACATCCACCTTCTCCCGATCTCTCAATGGATCATCTCCCAGTGCAAGCACAAAACAGGGAACCACCTTGCCATAGCCAAGGCCGACACCATCTGCATCTGCGGCATGATACTCTTTCCAGTTGAGGACAATCTCCTTTCCGTTCCCAACCTGAGCATCATCAATTGCATATGGGAAGGTATGTCCATCTCCCAGGCCGTTCTTGGATACCTTTACGCTGGACTCTCCTCTGCAGCCACAGGCGGCCCTTTCTACGGCTCAATCATCGCCCTCGAGTGCTGGATGGGTATGCACATCCAGTTCCAGGCGACAAATGACCCCTCTACTCAGTGCAAAAGTATGCTGCACCATCCTCTGGCTTTCGTCGGTGCTCCTCTCTACATGACGCCACAAGCATGGTGCAAGACCGCGCTAATCAAGGGGCTGAAAGAATGGCAGATCTACTTCAAAACCATGACCAACGAGAAGTTCGAGATGCGCCCGAGGTTTCTTCATAACAAGATAATCCATCTACCTCAGCACACTGGCCTGGCTCTGCGGCTCATAGGCAATGAAGGACTAGTTCTCTACAACCCTGACCGCTGCTTCCTATAGTGTGGAGATGCACGCACAGTGGTACCACCTCTATCTCACTACCCACCCATCCAAGTGTGGAAAATGAACGACGAGCAAGATGAACGGGACGTGAGGAGTGCCATCATCCACTGGGAGGGGTGTGCTATGAGCCTTATTCGGGCGGAGGTGGTGGAGGACGAGGATGTGGCACGAGAGTACTGCTTGGCTTTGAAGGAATCCGACCCATCATAGCCGGAGGATCCGAGACGGCAACAGGCATTTAAGAGCTCTAAGAGATGTAGGCATTGTTATCAGGTGGTAGTTAGGATTGAAAACATGATTTGATTGATTGTAAGAAGGATTAGGACTTGTAATTGATGGTTTGAATCAATAAAATTAAGGTTTTATTCAGTTTGTGCAATGCTCTATTTATGTTACGACCATTACAGACGTCGCCTCACCATCGCGACGGGCAGATAGGTCGCTACCTATCTAGCCGTCGCAACAAGAAGGCGACGTTCAAAGGCATCGCGACACAAACCGACGATTCAAAAATGCAGAAACCCTTCTTCTTCCCCCCTCTGTTCGTTCATTGTGCAGAAAACCGAGCTCCGACGATTTTTGCTTTATGAACCTTCGCTCTCTCATCCTCTCTCACTCCTTCTCACTTGCCTTCTCTTTCTCCCTCTCTTTCTCACTCTCCCTCTCTCAAAGGTGGTGATGGAGGGTGGTGGAGGTAACGGTGGTGGTGGCTCATCCAGCGGTAAGGGGAAGCGGTCGGCGGTGAGAAGATCTTCCCGGCGGTGGGAGGCAGCGCCTCCGGCGGCGGAGGAGGTGCCGGAGGTCGAGATGGAGGAGGAGGAGGCCCCGGCGTTGGACTTGGAGACGGTGGCGATGGTGCGGGAGCAAGCGATGAAAAAGGTATGTATTCGAAGCCCTAAACCCCTTGATTGATGACGTGTGTGATGGGGAAGCCCCATAGAGGGCAGATGTAGGGCGTGATGCCCAGAGAAATAGCCGCCGAACAAGAGAGATGCTGGTTGGTCTGTGCTTGAAAATGCGACAGTTCGCCCAGTCATGATACCAGTAATCGCGATGGGGTCAGAGGCCGTGACATTGTCGCGACACCAAGGGCTATCGCGACAAGGTTGCGGTCACCAAGATGGTCGCGACACTGTGGCGGTGCATTGAAGCGTCGCGACAAGGTCACGGCCCATCCGGCCGACGTGACCTCAGCCGAGAGACCAACACAAGCATGATTGAACTGACCAATTGACTGATTTGTGCTTGCAGGGAGAAATGAGGGCCAGGGTTTCATGGCTTCTGGTCCTGGCAGTCTACCTGGCCCTCCCAGGATTCCAGAGGGAGAGGTTGGATGATATGGGATTCGGGGAGATTTTGAGGATGGAGAGGATGAGGGCGGACGCCCCTCTTACTCAAGCCCTGCACAGCAGGTGGGACATGGAGGCGACATCCTTCATGTTCCCATGGGGACATATGATCCCCAGCCTAGAGGATGTGAGTAGGGTTATAGGGCTAAGGCTGCATGGGCGACCAGTGAGTGGGTTTACCTACCCTTGCTACAGGGAGCTGGCCCATAGACTGCTAGGTTTGACCGTAGGGCAGAGGTCTTCCCTCCTCTCTAGGGTTGAGTTACAAGAGAGCCTAGGGATTTTCCAGATGGGTAGGGAGGTGGCTGAGACGTCGGATGGGCAACTGCAGTGGCTGACGAGGGGGTGCAGGGAGGTACTAGCTGATGAGCGAGGAGGCGAGGCAGACTTGGACTTGCGTCGCTTCCTCATCTTCTTCCTTGGCATACTCTTGTTTTCTACGAGGGGTGACCCGGTCCACTACCGGTTTCTACCATTGCTAGAGAACCTGGGCCAGTTGGGGAGCTATGCGTGGGGAGCGGAGTTCCTGGCGCATTAGTTCGATAGTCTGGGCTCCTCTGACTGGTGGACCTCGATCAGCGGATTCTACCCCTTCCTTCAAGTACATTCTTCTCTTCTATGCCTCTTTACTTAAACTACTATTTATATTGCACCTGTGATCTGACTGCGGCTCCATGTTCTTGCAGGTCTGGACCTATCTCCACCTTCCCGGCCTGAGGAGGGGGACTTTGGAGCGACCGGGCCTTATGCCCCTAGCTCGATGTTGGGTGCCGTGCCCAGACATGCACCCGCTGGAGGAGTAGCTAGAGTCCATCCAGGATGCGATCGACCTATACCCTCAGCTAGATGTAAGTATTCTACCCCTCTTCTAAGTTCAATTTTATTTGAATTGGCTACTGACAAGAGGTGTTTGATGTGCAGGTGGTGTGGCAGCCATATCTTGAGGAGGTGGACGAGGGACAGCCCTGGTTGGAGCCAGCCTGCCCCTACTTTGGTAGGACGGTGTGGGTGCATGCTCTAAACCTTGTGCTACCTCTCCACTTGTATCTGACTCAGAGGTCCCTTGGCCTCCATCAGAGTGCAGTGGAGTTCCCTAGTCGAAGCTTCCGGGGACTCCACGACACCACTGACTAGAGCGTGAGGGCTCGCAAGCAGATTGATGACTGGGAGCACCGAGGCAGATGGGTCAGGTCCAACGCTGTGTCCGACAACGCTTACCTATAGACATTCGCCTTGAAATATGGGGCGAAGGTCTACAGGGGCGCGAGGCGATAGGTAAATCTCCTAACTCAGACTCCATGAATGGTTATTTATTGAATTAAGCTGATGGATCCGGACGAAATGCAGGTGGACGTGACCGGGGAGATCGCCTCACTTCGGGCCTTGCTGCATTCGGTAGTATAGGACCGGGAGGTAGCCCGGAGGGAGGTGGAGCAGCTGGTAAGTACCTACTCAGACTTCGGTAACTTACCAATTTCTTTTAGCTGATTGAGAAACTGACAAGGGCTGTATGTGCAGCGTGTGGAGCTAGCAAGTGTGAGGAGGGCACAGGCCGGTGCATCCTCATCTAGGATAGCAGGAGAGGCCTCCCAGTCGGATCAAGAGGATCGGCTGGCGAGCATAGTGGGGAGGGCCAAGGAGGCACAGGCCGAGCTGACAGAGAGAGTAAGTATGGCAGTAATTTGAACTGAATTTTGTTTACACTTGGCACTGACTTGATTTTCCACAGGTGGTCGAGCTGAGGACCGCCACTTACCGGCGGTCCAGTTATATGAGCAGGTCGATGCGGCAACAGCGTCGGCTGCCGAGCGGCGCCTCCAGATAGAGATGGTAGTAGTAGAGAGAGACTGGTTGTGTACGTAGGTAGAGGAGCTAACGAGGGAGCTGGTGCTACTGTGCACGTAGGGGCCAGCAGTTGATCAGGGAGAGTTGGCTCCTCTACGCACCGAGACGATCGCACAGCAGGGGCGGATCGAGGAGCTGCAGAGCTGCATGGAGATGATGAGCTAGGCAGTTCGGAGCAGGAGCAGGAGTGGCGCGAACAGAGCGAGCAGTGCGAGTGGCGTGAACAGAGCGAGCAGTGCGAGTGGCGCCTCGGTCCGACAGTACTTAGCAGGTTCCTCCAGTCGTCGGAGGAATGAGGAGGAGGAGAGACGCCGCAAGGGTGGGGTGAGTGCTCGGAGCGATAGGGGTGGTGGCGAGATGCAACCACCACCCGAGAGGCAGGAGGGATCCAGGGAGAGTGGTGGTGGACAGTGAGGAGCTTGTGAGCCACCTCCCCTTTTATCCTTGTACATGATGCTTATCTTTAGTGGATCTTTTATGTTTTGTGCCAGTGTTTGTGATTGAATGAATTGTCATTGACACGAGTGTGACATGAGATCCGAGAGAGAGAGAGAGAGAGAGAGAGAGAGGAGAGAGAGAGAGAGAGAGAGAGAGAGAGAGAAACTGAGTACCGCGTTGTGCTTGTTCCAGAGATCCCTGCCTCTGCACACTTAGCAAAACAGGTTAGATATGCTCTTTGGCTCAGCCCCTTGCATTAAACAGGGAATGACTTTAACTTCATAATAGTCAAGGGGCTGAGTCTTATTTAAATAGGTGAAAATAGATAAAATAATGCATGCTAAAAGAAAACGATATGTACACATTTTTTTTAGGATTTTGAGAATTTCTGATTTTTTATTTTGGGATTTTCTAATTTTTTCGGATTTTGAAATTTTCTATTTTTTTTAGATTTTGAGATTTTCTAATTTTTTGGATTTTGGATTTTCTATTTTTTTGGATTATGAGATTTTCTAATTTTTTGGATTTTAAGATTTTTTTAATTTTTTTTTATTTTCTGGGATTTCCTATAGCGACACTTTCTACACTTGAGAGAATATCTAGGATTTTCACCTTCCATCTTATGCTTGTCAAAACATCCTCTAGGTACAGTGTGCATTAATTCTTGGCTTCCCTAAGGGTGATTGCCCCTGGTCGCCAGTGTTCCTTCACAGACCAGGTGCAGTTAGTTCTGATCATTAGGGGGGAGGAAGACTTAAGGGGATAAGACTTGGCGTAGGTGCTTGGGATGCCGACCTGTTTGACTAGCAAGGGTGCATCACACATGGATTCTGTCTGTTGTCCATGGACTTTATGGTCATTACTTTTAATTTGGGGCATGTGTACGACCAGGCTCAAGGGCGTCCTGCGGGGAACTGTACTGCCACTCTTTGCCATGCCCCTATTTTTATTTTTCTTCTTTCGCTCATTTACATGTTCTTTTTGTTATTTCTTTCTTTTAAGTTGACTGTCCCTCTTTGAGACTTCATTCGCACATGGTCTACACCTTCTGACCTTCACTAGTCTACAAGTCAACATCCTTTTGCCCCTAGAGCTCATTCGATTAAGAGGAGAAAGACCTTCACTCTCCTATACTAGGGCTAAGTAGGAACATTTTTGACTAAGGGGAATTCACCGCAGGTCGCCGTGTTGTGTGTGTTGACTGAACCCAGAAATTGTCTGATAGCAATACAAATGGGTGTGAAAACTCACAGCTATTAATGTTCTTTTGCAAAATGGTGTCGCCATTGAAAATCTTTTATTAAGGGTAGAATCTTTTAAGGTACAACCCATTCTACGGGTGAGAGAGCTCCTCACCATCGGCATTGACTAGCCTATACGCGTTCCCAGGGTATACTTCTTTGACGACGCATGACCCTTCCCAATTTGCTTGCAATTTTGACCTAGGACCACCTGGTTTTATGAAAATTCGTTTCAAGACCATGTCTCCTTCTTGGAATTTGTGTTCAATCACTTTCTTTTGAAAAGATCTTGAGAGTCTATTTTGGTATGACAGCACATGATCGGCCGCAGCTAGATGCCGTTCATCTAAGAGTTCCAGCTGAGTAAGTAACGCCTCTCGATGTTCATCGAGATTAAGTTCCTTGTCTAGTTGTACCCTTAGCGAAGGAATTAGGATCTCATGTGGGCATACCACCTCCATCCCATAAGTAAGTGAGAAGGGAGTTTGCCCAGTGGGCATGCGGACAGAGGTGTGATAAGCCCATAGAGCCTCAATTAGTTTCTCAGGCCAACCAGCGAATTTATGAGACTCACAAGTTTTCTTTAAAATTTTCAAAAGTGTTTTGTTTGTGGCTTCGGCTTGACCGTTGCCCTGTGGATAGTACGGAGACGAGTGATGCAAAGAAATGTTGAATTTCTTACACATGTCTTGAAGCACTTGAGAAATGAACTGGGGTTCGTTGTCAGTGACGATGCTGCTTGGCACTCCAAATCGTGAGATGATATTCTTCATGATGAACCTGCACACAGTTGAACCTTTGATTTCCGCAAACGCTTCTGCTTCGGCCCATTTGGTGAAATACTCAGTAGCAGTAAGAATGAAAGATTTCTGTTTAATTTGAGCATTAGGATCACCGAGAGGTCCAATGATATCAAAGGCCCACATGGAGAATGGCCAAGGATAAGATAGTGGATGTAAAGAAGAAGATGGAGCATGGATTTTATCGGCATGGAGCTAGCACTTAACACACCTACAGATGTAGATGGCGCAGTTTTCTTCTAAGGTTGGCCAGTAATAGCCCTGCCTAAGGATTTTCTTTGCGAGCATCTGGCTGTTGACATGCCCTCCACACTTGCTAGAGTGGGCTCCTTCCACTACCTTCCAAGCTTCTTCGTCAGACAGGCATCTGAGGAGCATCACATTTAGAGCTTAGAGCGCGTCTATATAACATGTCTCCAACAATGGTATATCTTAACGCCGCTCTACGGATGGCTCTTCTATCCTCAACCTCAGGTTCTCCTGAGAAGGTACCATCCTTGCAATATTGCTCGATCTCTTGGTACCATGGCCTTTCTTCTTGCATCATTTCTCCTAGTTCCACAAGCATTATTTCCTTCACTTCTCTCCTTTCTGCCTTCAAGACTAAAGAGCTCTTGAGTTTATTGAACCAAGGATCCTTAGTAGAGGGTGCTTCTAACCTCTGGACAATGATAGTCTCAGTACTGCGGCTGAGAGGGAAGGAGAGAGATGAGGCCAAAGATGCCAAGGCATCGGCCAGGATATTCTGAGAGCGAGGAGTATGAATGTAGATGAGTTTGCGGAATTGCTTGGCTAAGAGAGTGACCAGATCTTGATAAGGCTTGAGCTTGAGGTCATGGGTGCGGTAGGTAGAAAGGACCTACCGAAGGACGAGTTGAGAATCTCCAATGATCTTGAGATGACGCGCGCCTAAGAGATAGGCAAGCTTTAGACTGGCTAAGAGAGCCTCATACTCGGAGACATTATTGGTGGCAGGGAACTGAAGCTGATAAGCCAGTGGAATGGTATCCCTTTTGGGGTGAGTAGAACAACACCTATGCCCCGTCCCCTAGAATTGAGAGCTCCATCAAAGTGGAGCGACCAGAAGGGATCACGAGATATGAGTGACAGGTTTTCATCAGGGAAATCCTCTTGAACCATGTCACTATGGGGAAGAGGAAGGTGAGCAAGATGCTCGACAATGGCATACCCCTTTATAGCCTTTCAGACTACAAAGGTGATATCGAATTGAGAGAAGAAGCTCTGCCATCGTGCCAATCTGTCGGCGAGGACTGGCTTCTCTAGGAGATACCTAATAGGATCCATTCTAGAAATCAAACTCACCTGATAGGCTAGGAAATAGTGCTTCAATTTCTGTACTACCCATACTAGCGCTGCACAAGTTTTCTCTATTGCGGTGAGCTTGAGCTCGGAGGGATTGAAGAGCCTAGATAGGTAATAGACTACCCTTTCTTTGCCAGAATCATCATGTTGAGCAAGGACAACTCTTAGGGAGTCCTCAATAGTTGACAGATAAAGGATAAGGGGTTTCTCGGGGACAGGCGCCTGCAGCATGGGCGGATTCATTAAATAACTTTTGAGCTCATCAAAGGCTTCTTGGCACTTAGCATTCCATTCGAATTTAGCTCCTCCTTTCAAAAGTTCATAGAAAGGATGACATCTTTGAGAATGCTGAGATAGGAATCTCCTTATGAACTGTAGTCGACCAATCAAACCTCGAAGTTCAGATATATTCTTAGGAGGAGGCATCTCATTTATTACCTTGGCCTTGTTCGGGTCTATTTGAATCCCCCGCTTACTAACTATGAAACCTAGTAGCTTGCCTGAGGAAACCCCAAATACGCACTTCTTTGGATTCATCTTTAATTGGTACTCTTATGCGCGACGAAACACATTGGCAAGCATGGAGGAGTGTTCACTTTGGGTTCAAGACTTCACCACAGTATCATCCACGTAAACCTCAACATCGATATGAATCATATCGTGGAAGATAGCTGACATTGCCCTTTGATAAGTGGCGCCGGCATTCTTTAATCCAAACGGCATGACCACGTAGCAATAAGTTCCCCACGGTGTGGTGAAGGAGGTTTTCTCTTGGTCCTCCGGGGTTAGACGGATTTGATTGTAGCCTGAGTAACCATCCATGAATGAGAGGGTCTCGTACCCAGCGGTGTTATCAATTAGAACATCCAAGTGAGGTAATGGGAAATCGTCCTTTGGACATGCCCTATTCAATTCCCGGAAGTCTATGCAAATTCGCACTCTTCCGTCCTTCTTCATTACCGGGACTATGTTAGCCACCCACAACGGATAGAGGACTACACTGATGAATCTAGCTTTGTGTAGTTTATCAATCTCCTCTTTCATTTTCAACGCAATGTGGGGGAGAAATATCCTTAATGTTTGCTTAACGGCTATTGCCCCTGGCTTCAAGATTAACCTATGTTCTACTAACTCGGGGTCAATGTTGGGCATGTCGTCGTATGACCAGGCAAAAGAATCCTTGCACTCCCTTAATATTTCTATGAGCGCTTCTTCTGCTTCAGGAGGGAGATTAGCAACAATAGTTAAGAGCCTGGATTCTTCTTCAGTCCCAATGTTTACCTCTTTGGTGGGTTATCCACCGCCGACGTAGGCTCGTCGAATCTCTTCATGCCATTGGCATACATCTCGGCAGCATCCTCTATTCCACCATCTCCTTCATCCACGGGGTCCTCTTAAGCTAAGATTTCATATACACCAAATCCGACGTCTAGCCCCTCCTCTTCATGATGAGCTTCTATGTTTAAAATGACAGCTTCTTGGACGAACTCTTTGATAGCTAAAAGAGCGGCACACCTTTGCACAAAATCTATCAAATATCTACGGGGTATGCCACTACCCTTGCTCTTCCTAGGCAGGGACGGGGACTTGCTAGATCCTACCCTTGATCCTAACCTAGGTTTAGTATTTACAGAAGACTCTGGAGAAGCATCCAGAGGTTTATTGGAAGGGAAAGAAAAGGGTGCGGAATGGCTGCAGGGGTCCTCCGATGAGGCTGGAGGCAGAGGCAAGCCACCCGAGCCTAGGGTGCCTACAGAAGAAACAGGGTGCAGGGGAACAGAAGGTCCCTCACCCAAATTGCCCAGAGTGACCATGTGGGTCAGTAAGCGAGGATCACTTTTCCAGCAAAAGGAGGGGGAAGGCAGGGATCGCCGCCGAGGAAGGGGTGCCCAAATGACGAGGATCGCCATCAAGAATAGGGGAACGCAGGGATGGGGATCGCCGTCCAAAATTTGAAAGCGGGGAGTGACGGGGTTCGCTGTCAAGCACGAGGATTGTAGCGGAATGCCGAGTGTGCAGAGTGACGGGGATCGCCATCAGGATCGGGGATTGTGAAAAGATGGGAGCGAAAGATTGGCATTTGAAAAGAGGAGGAAAGTCGGGGATCGCTATCTGAAGAGGGGAAAAGGGAAGGACGGGGATCGCCGTCCAAAGAAGGGGAAAGGAAGAGGATCGCTGTCCGAAGAAAGGGAAAGGGAGACGGGGATGCCGTCCAATTGCTGGTAGAATGAGAAGGAATGAAAACACTTTATTTTATTTTTTTGTTTTTTGAATTAAAACACAGCAGATTAACTTAAGAAAGAAAATGAACTACTCTACATTCGAAGGCATCGGGAGAAGGAGAGAATGGTGCCATTAAAGAAAAGAGTGAAAAGAGGTGAAGAGATGGTCAACGCTTCGAGAGCGTCAGGGGAAAATTGGAAAATAAGAGGAGGAGAAAGAGGAATGAAGGAGAATTTATAAACAAGGATGGAAAATATTGAATGACTAGAAGGCCGAGGGTACCCTGGCCAGAACTCCTCTACCGGGTTGATGGTGTTTAATACTTCTAATTCCTCACCGTGCCCAAGCAACTGTCGCTTAGAGGTGGTTGCTAATGCTGATTATGCTGATTTTGCCACTATTGGGGGCTGTGTGATACTGCCTTCCCTGAACAATAGACTGATCATTGTCACTAAGTCCTCTAAATCTGACTCTTCTGTCTTTGCCTCTTCAGCTTTCTTTTTCTTGCCGAGCTGCTGGGCCTCCAGAACTTGATATGCTGACATTGGTGCCTCTGCCATGACGGTGTTGTATCCTGGTTGTACGGGTCCTTTGACAAAATGATCATATAATGTCCAGGTAAGAGGTTCTTGCTCTGCCTTTGAAATAGATGAGAATGGTGCCCATGGGTTGAGTTCTCTTTGTACCCTAAACCACGCCTTGTAATCTGCTTTGAGCTAACAATGGCTCGCGTTCTTCCCTGAAGTTGTGCACCGAGACCCTTTCCTTGTTGATAGCCAATCTTGACCATGATGTCCCAGCCCTTGGTATCTGTCGATACACTTTTCTTGATGGCTGCTAATGACGGTGACACTGTCTGGTGACCGGAGGAGAATGTGTAAGCCCATGGATAATTCACATCAAGCACTGAAATGATGGGCTTATTTGAGGGCCAAACTGCCGGCATGATTTTCTTTATAGCTTCCACATTATGGGTGGTCGCTGCACTTTTAACCTTGACTATGCGCCCTTGGAATGGGAATTTTAGGCATTGGTGTGCCATGGAGGGGACCACCCCTTAGGCTTCAATCCAAGGACGACCAAAGATATCTTTAAAGGTTGGGTCAATATCAAGCACATAAAAATCCAATGTCATAACAAGTGGGCCCAATTCTACCTGTAGGGAGACAACACCATGACAGGCTCGCTGGGAGTTATCGTAGGCCGCTATAGTGGTGGGAGTTGGTTGCAAGCGGCGCTCTAAGATATTGCATGCCCGCAAAGTGCTTAGAAGGCACACATTTATGGAAGCCCCTGTATCAACTAGGGTGGCATCGATGGCCACCTTATTTATCATCAGAGTTACACATAAAGGCATCTTTCGAGCTTCATGGGGAGCTAGTTCATTGTCTGTGAAAGTAATGGTTGGTCCCTTGTTAACAATAGAGAGGATCGAAGGCAAGTTGTCGGGGTTCATATCTTCACTTACCATGACCCTCTGCAGAAAAGTCCTCAAGGCATCTTGGTGGGTTTGTGACCTTTTGATCAACTCGAGGATGGATATTTTGGCTGGAGTCTGATCCAAATGCTTGCATATATCGTATTGGGTCCCTAGGACCGGATTTACCTCCTCGATGTCTTGTTACTGCTGCGGATTGTTGTTGCTGGAAGGTTGGGTCAATTGACCCAGCATAGACACGGATGCATTTGGGTACATCCGGTGGAACATGCGCCCGCTCCATAGGGCGAGGTTGTGGTGAAGTGGGGGTGGAGTGGTGTCAATGATGGAGGGGTTGGCTAATATGGGTGCAGGCACAGGGGGGAATGAGATGTTAAGGGGTGATGGAGCGACGGGTGGCATGATGGGGGTGTCCTAGAGTGGCGAGGTAATGGCGGCAATGGTGGGCGTGGTGGAGGTAGGAGTGGTGTGGGAGATAGCCAGAAGTTGGCCTACTTCATGCTCGTTGTCATAGGCCCACGCGGCTGCTGGTGGTGGATGGTGGATGACAAGGTTAACTTGAGCGGGTGGAGGTGGTGGTGGAACCGGTTGAGGGTTCGGAGCGGGCTGATGCTGCGGCATAGGGTTACGAACTATGCCAAGATCATTTTCCGGTTATTGTGGTTGTTGCGGCTGTTGTTGCTGTTGGTATTGCTGCTGGAATGGTTGCTGGAACTGTTGCTGTTGTTGTTGGAATTGCTGCTATTGTTGTGGCTACTGTCGCCTTCGCTGCTGCTGCTGCTGTCTCTGACCCTATTGGTCCCTCAATGTTTGAATTAGCCTCTTCATCTCGGTCCAATCAATTTGATTTTGCTCGTGGAGATCATATATAATGTCCCGAAATTGGAAGCAGTCCGACACATTGTGCCCAGAGTGTCGATGGTACACACAATACTTTGTTTAGTCTGCCGCCATGTTCCAGTTTGGCTTCTCGGGAGGGAACCTAAGGGCATTTAGAGACATGAGGGCCACAAAGATGTCAGCTAGGCTTTTTGGGAGAGGAGGGTATGTGCCCTCTTGGGCCCATTGGGCTTTCGAGGAGCGTAGCCATTTTGGGGCGGAGGGACTTGAATATATTGGCGCTGATCCTGTTGGAGATTTTGGGTCTGAGGAGGTGGCTGCCTATTGTTCCAGGGCTGCTGAGGTTGTTGGGTATAGGGAGACCTCCCTACCAAGCCTTGAGGGTTGTTGACTGCTCCTACCTGTTCATTGGTTTGGGCTCCTTTAGTGATGGGACCTTAACATTTCTTAGGATAGCGGGACTTAGGGGTCTCAAACATAGAGTGGATGGGTGAATCCTTAAGTTGGGTATGGATGAAACGGGCTCGACTGTACAGCTGGTGCATGGAGGTGATGTCGTTCATAGCTAAGATGGCACGGTAGGTAGGTGTGGCATTGGCAATTATCAACTTGATTTTTTCCTCTTCAAGCATTAGGCAGCGGACTTTTGAAGCTAGGGCACGCCACCTATCAACATAAGCTGCAAACTCCTCATCAGGCTTCGTCTTTTCAGCCACTAGATCAACAAAAGAATACTCAGGTCCGACCCGATCCTGAAACTGTTGTAAGAACCTTTCTTGAACAATCTGAAAATCTTCGGCCTCCTCGGGGGGTAAAGAGTAGAACCACTCGAGGGCCGCTCCATCCAATGACTTGCGAAACAAGTATGCCATGAGATGGTAGTCGTACTTGTGCGGGGCTGATTCATATACAAAATCTTTCAAATGCACATAACTACCCAAGAATATCGCCGGTAGATAGGGAGTTCCGACTGGGGTGGGACCCGGAGGTGTTGGAAGGAAGGAAGGGGAATCTCAATTGCTTTCTGCGGATCCAATTGTCTCCGGAGGTCATGGAGCTCCCTCTTCATAGATGCCACTCCGCAAGGAAGTCGGAGGGGGACGTGGTGTGGTGAGCAGGCATGAGGGAGCGGGATTACTCTAAGGAATAAGACCTCTCACGGGGAAAGGAAGTAGGTTCGGCCTGATAGAAAGAGGAGACTAGAGGGGACCTGGGCAGAACCTCCTACGCGGGAAGGTAGCTGGTCTCAGAAAAATGAATAGCGCGTGGACATAGAGGAGTGGGATCCATCATGGAGGAAGGAACATGTGGCGCAGAGGTGGCAGGGGCAGAAGAGGGCGCTCGCTGGACTGAGTGATGAGATGGTGGGGATAAGGGACGCTTGCCTTTGGCAGTGGCCAGAAACTCCCGAACTTGGTCCGGGCTCAAATGTGGGAGGAGCTGACTGAATTGGGTGTGCAGGTCATCCGCCCCAGGAGGAGAAGGTGGGCGAGATTGACCATCAACGACAGGAGGGGGCTGGATGTGCCCAGAGAGGGTGGCCGCAGAAGGTTGTGCCATATCCTCAAGGAGCCCAATGGGCAAAGAATCTCCAGTGAGGATGCGGAAATGGTCCATTCCGAACAAAGGATTGTGATATAATACAATAGTTGGAGGGGACTAACTTGAACGACCTAGACAATGACACATGCAACAGCCCCTAAACAATTAGGGGAGACGACACAATTAGCAAACAATTCCTAGACCCTAACACACAAGAAAGGACTATAGGATAAGAAGGGGTGTGTCACACAAGCACTCAGGTTGTCATGATTATCATCAAGATTTTAAGGTTCTCATTTGACCTTTAATGAGTTGATTAATGAAATTACACTCGGCCAATAGGGACCCTAATTGGGTATGAACTCAAGTACTCCAGTGAAGCTAGTGGGGACACACAACTCACACGGAAGATGGTTTGAACTAGGGAGCAATAGGTACAACCAGCCCGGCGAACCGCAACGTGCATACGGCCACGAGGACTTACAGAGGTCCTCAATAGGCGGCCTTGGTCAGCCCACGAGTTCTCGCAGGTGACAGGGTCTACTCTACCAAGGGGGATGTTATGCCCCACTAATTTAGCAGCGGAATAAATCAGGGAGGCATGAACAACGTGTATGGTAACATAAATTACGCATACATTTGCAAATATCAGAGCAACTAATGAACATTAATTGCTATAAAACTCATCATTTTATTGATAATTCATCTAAACTATTACAACCACTAATTCAGAGTCAAAACACAGAGCTCAATAGCATCATTACATTTGGAAATGATAACTAAGCAAATAACTAAACTAACTCTAGGGTATTGGGGCCATCGCCACGACTCCAGGTCGCTCATCACTCCAGTCCAATCCCGTTGATGTGTGTAAGGTCATCACCTGACTTACCTGAAAACACAATAACAATTAACGAAGGGTGAGCGATAACACTCAGTAGGACTTAATATCTCGTGTAAACAAGCATGCTTAAAGTGATTAATGTCTAGTAACGCGGGTTAACTAGAGAGAACGATCAAGTATAGTCAAGAGAGTAATAGTACAAGATAACGAGAGATTAATGGCATACTATATCAAGAAAATGATAGCATGCGATAACAAGTGAATGATAATACACTCCACAAGAATATTGCAAAGCTAGAATGATAGAGAAATGACCATATAATGAGATAGCGTGTAATGAGATAGCGGGTATGGTTGCACAACAGTGCACTAGAAAAGTACGGCAGTAGTCACTTTAGGACAGTAGCCGTTCAACGATAGCACAGAATGTCTGAACTCCTCAGAGTAATATTATATCAGTCAGTGCTAGCACAGTAATAGCACAGAAATGGTACGGTACATCTGAACTCCTCAGACTAATAGTATAACAGTTAGATGTCTAGCCAAAATAGTATAGTCAGAACCGGTGCAATGCAGAACACTGTCACTAGCCTCTGCAGGTATTTTTGGGTGGCTCTCTGCCCCCAGGACTAGATTGGATCCCCTCGGACACTCTCTGTGCCCTGCACAGTATGCATTGGATACAATAGAGTCACAAGACCCATATTATAGTGCTAGACAGTCAAGTATAGTACAAGCAATAGGAGCCACAATAGCTCAAGGGTCTTAAGAGAGTACTAGATGAATAGACGAGATAGTAGAGTGAACGTGAATAGATGAGAGTACAAGGATAGTAGATGAGATAGGGGTATAATCATAAAACAATGTTTAAATCAAGATAGTAATAGTTGCACAACACCAGGTCGTGTGCCAGAAATCTGGTAGAAGTCACCACCGCCTACTAGTTGTGCTACAAACACAGGTTAAATGGTCCGGCGTGATTACAAGATAAGAGAGAATTCACTAAGGCCATCTTGGATCATACTGATCCCTATGGTATTTCGGGTTTTAAAGGTACAACCAGCTCATCGGCAATGGACGTGCGCCAAAGCCAAGAAGACTTACGGAGGCCTTGACAAGGAGTCCCTGGTCCAGTCAGGAGTCTTCCCGGTGGAGAGGTAGTCCATGTCAAGAGAAAGTGTGTAACGAAAACGTTGTCCGTCTTGCCTCGAGTGCTCGAAGGCAGAGGGACGGGATAACGGTGTACAAATCACACGAACAAAATAAAGACATGTGTCCTTTAAATAATAGGGAAATTAGGTAATTAATTTCACTTAATTACCATATACATTATTGAGTAATTTAATAGGGTCAAATGGCAAACATTAATGATATGTGTGTGCAAGTGTAGAGAGATCATGAGAATATGATAAGTTGTGCTCACCGCTTTTAAATTAATAAGAATTATTTAAAATTATTAAATAAAATATTCAGGTTGATTACTAAGCTTAATAGTACATGTTTTACTTGTACAAGGGTAAATGCATATAAGTAGGGACATATGCATAATTTTAAGTTCTGGCCGAAATCCTAAAATCGCGACGGGCGGCTCAAGCGCGATCCTCAGACCATCCGGCCTGGCTCGGACCGTGAAGGAAATCACGGCGGCATAGGCCGCCGCATTTCTTAACATGCTAGCCGGCCGCGGCCTTCTTGGTATCACGGCGGGTTGGGCCGCCGCAATATCAGAAACGGGTCCGGCCCTTTTTATTTTTTCAAGAGTTGGTCCTTCTTGATAAAGGGTACTTCTAAATTCAATATAAAATCGCACAATGATCTAAAAATCATGAAACTAATTTTAAACAAAATTAGACACATATATCTATCAACATGTACAATTAATTTGAAAATAGACAAGGTTTAGGCATGCTTTGATCAGGTTACATTTTGGTGAACTAAACATGCGCAGTCAAGGTTCAACGAATTAACTAGCGATGGATACAAGATGAAAATTGGATAAAATAGGGGTGTTTGAAAGCTAACATGATGTAGTATTTATGAGAATTTTCTCATGCCATGGGTGCATGTATGCACAAGGTTTGAAAGCAAACATGAAGGGTTGGGTACGTGGATCTGGCATGGATTCAAAGAATTAATTCTCCCTCATGGGAGATCGAAATAGAGCAAAACTAGAGGGCTTTTACAAGGGATCATGAAGTCTCCCTAGGGTAATTTGTTCACGAATTTGGCTTGAGAGATTGCCTACCTTTTTGTGTTGACAAGAAAACTAGGGTTTATGACGTAGTGGAAGGAGAAATCCCCTCCCTTCCAAGCTTCTCCTCCTTGCTCCTCACATCCACAGCCTTCTCCTTCGTCTTCCAGAGCTTCCACCTCATTCTAAGGGGTTGATAGGGCCGAATGAGAGGTGTATAGGTTGCTACAAGAGTCCACCCTTTCTAAAACTCTTCCTTTCCTATTAAATCCGAATTTCCCTTATTTATCACCTAATTTCTCTCCATTATCTCCTAATTAGGGTTGGGAAAAGATCACATTTTGTGGGTAATGGATTAGGATAGTATTAGGACTCTTTTTAAGACATTTATAACCGTTTTAGTATTTATCTACCTTATTTAATTTATTATTTATTGACTCCGAATTTCCACATTTATCTTTCCCTATTCTAGTATTTATCCACTAATTGACTTGGGGAGAGATCTAATTTCGTGGGTAATAGGTTGGGTAAGTCTAGGACTCTTTTTAGGGATATATATGTCATTTTTATTTATCTAATCCCTTTTCTAATTATTACTATATTAATACGAATTTCACTCAATTAACTCCCATTTCATGATGGGTTCTTCATATTTGGGCCCAACAATTCATGTTAGGACCATTAATAAACCCATTACCAATTTAACTTAATGTGTATTGATTAATTCCAATTATTCATCATTTATTCTTATTTAAATCTATTTATCACACTTATTCAAATAATTTCTATTTTTAATTCAATTTTAATATTATTTATGCCAATATTTCTAATCTTCATCATTTGGGCTCTTACTCTTGGCCCAAATAACTCAAATAAACCTAATGTACAACCCATGTTCTTACTTTACTTATTGGATTTTTAATATCTTTTATTAAAGAATTTATTCATGAGCCAAGTTGTCCATTGGTCCAAATATCATAATGGGCTATCATCCCATATTTTTTAAAGTCTACCCACATGTTTATTTTGTTTATAATCCACTTTGACTCATAAAATAATGGGTTCTTCGACTTGTTCCTTAATTACGCTAATAAGTCGCATAATTTCTTAAACTCATTCTAAATGATTTTTTTGTGCCCAAATTTATTGATAGGTCATTAGAGAATATTTTTTAAAATATATACTATTATTTTTACAAAGTTTTTATAGGATTTATACGCATGTGATAATAATGCTACCTTTTTAACTGGTTGAATTTATTAATTGATAAAATTCTAATTTATCCATAATTTTTAATTAATAAATTTTCCAGGTACTACATCCTCCCCCACTTAAATAGATTTGATGCCTAAATTCATATGTTAAGATACGACTACCATTTTATCCTGATTATTTCATTCCATCATCTCCACCACTTAGGACTCGCTATAGAGAAATAATATGAACTTTAAACTAAGAGTTTAGTGGATGGTACCTTGTCTACCTTCATTGGCAAGAGTGGTACCGTCTTTAGCGTGGAGTTTGGTTCTTCTTTATGAGACAATCGATGACTCGGTGTTGTTGACTTCCACAACGCAATCATCTGCCCAATTTCTTCCAACAGTTATCAATCTGATGCCCTGGCTTTTTACAAAATTACTTCCGCTTCACTTCCCCTTTCATTCTCTTGCTATCTACTGTATCTCTTTCTTTATTATCATTGGAATGGTTAGCACGTTCCCTGTTCAACACCTTCTTCTTATGGATCTTTTCAAGAAGTCCCATGGTGTCCTCTACTATTTGAGCTCTCAATACCATGTCTAAATATACTACAAGGTCTAGCGGAGCCAACTTTTTCCAGAACACAGGTCTCCGCCCTTCTAAGAATCTCCTTGCCTTCATATTTTTCGTACTCACCAAATGTGGTGCATACTATGCTAGTCTTTCAAATTGTGCTTCATATTCTGCTACAGACATCATTCGTTGTTTTAAATTGGCGAATTCATTTGCCTTCTTCTCATGAATCCTTTCAGAAAAATATTTGGTGTTGAAGAGTTCTAAAAATTCATCCCACTCTATGTTGATGTTGGGTAATTGTCGACTGGCAGCTTCCCACCAAGCTCTAGCATCGCGGTGCAATTGGAAGGTTGCCAGAATGACTTTCTCCTACTCTGAACATTGCATAATTCTAAAAATCTGTTCCATCGCCTTCACCCAATTTTCAGCTGCATCGGGATCCGAAGTTCCATTAAACTTACGGGGATTCATTCATTGGAAGTTCTCGTATAAATCTCCTACTCCATTTCTTGTTCCTGCTTGAATCACGTTGTTAAGGACTTGAATTAACCCCTGTACGGCCCTTTACAAGTCTCGTATTTGTGCACGCTCGCTAGCCATCTCCACTAATCTCCTGCGAGTAATAACATTTAATTTATTCTTTTTAGACTTTGGGTACTAAGGTATTACTAAGTTAATACCTATATATAGATATATTAATGTATTTAAGTTTTAACCATGGTTCTACCCAATTCTCACATAGGTATAGTGGTTGACTTAGACACGTGTCATGGCAGTTCACCTAGAACATCCTAGACTTCAAATATTCTAATAAGGACATCCTAGGCTTTGATACCAACTGTCATGCCCCACTAATTTAGCAGCGAAATAAATCAGGGAGGCATGAACAACGTGTATGGTAACGTAAATTGCGCATACATTTACAAATATCAGAGCAACTAATGAACAATAATTGCAATAAAACTCATCATTTTATTGATAATTCATCTAAACTATTACAACCACTAATTCATAGTCAAAACAAAGGGCTGAATAGCATCATTATATTTGGAAATGTTAACTAAGCAACTAACTAAACTAATTCTAGGGTACTGGGGATAATCCATCGCTACGACTCCAACTCGCTCATCACTCCAGTCCAATCCCGTTGATGTGTGTAAGGTCATCACCTGAGTTACCTGAAAACACAATAACAATTAACGAAGGGTGAGCGATAACGCTCAGTAGGACTTAATATCTCGTGTAAACAAGCATGCTTAAAGTGATTAATGTCTTGTAACGCGGGTTAACTAGAAAGAACGATCAAGTATAGTCAAGTGAGTAATAGTACAAGATAACGAGAGATTAATGGCACACTATATCAAGAAAATGATAGCATGCGATAACAATTGAATGATAATACACTCCACAAGAATATTGCAAAGCTAAAATGATAGAGAAATGACCATATAACGAGATAGCGTGTAATGAGATAGCGTGTAACGAGATAGCAGGTATGGTTGCACAACAGTGCACTAGAAAAGTACGGCAGTAGTCACTTTAGGACAGTAGTCGTTCAACGATAGCACAAAATGTCCAAACTCCTCAGACTAATATTATATCAGTCAGTGCTAGCATAGTAATAGCACAGAAATGGTAGAGTACATCTGAACTCCTCATATTAATAGTATAACAGTTAGATGTCTAGCCAAAATAGTATGGTCAGAACCGGTGCAATGCAGAACATCGTCATTAGCCCCTGTAGGTATTTTCGGGTGGCTCTCTGCCCCCAGGACTAGATTGGAGCCCCTCCAACACTCTCCGTGCCGTGCACAATATGCATTAGATACAGTAGAGTCATAAGACCCATATTATAGTGCTAGACAGTCAAGTATAGTACAAGCAATAGGAGCCACAATAGCTCAAGGGTCTCAAGAGAGTACTAGATGAATAGACGAGATAGTAGAGTGAACGTGAATAGATGAGAGTACAAGGATAGTAGATGAGATAGGGGTATAATCATAAAAACAACGTTTAAATCAAGATAGTAATAAATGCACAACACCAGGTCATGTGCCGGCAATCTGGTAGAAGTCACCACCGCCTACTAGCTGTGCTACGAACACAGGTTAAATGGTCTGGCGTGATTACAAGATAAGAGAGAATTCACTAAGGCCATCTTGGATCATACTGATCCCTATGGTATGTCAGGTTTTAAGGGTACAACCAGCTCGTCGGTAATGGACGTGCGCCAAAGCCAAGAAGACTTACGGAGGCCTTGACAAGGAGTCCCTGGTCCAGTCAGGAGTCTTCCCGGTGGAGAGGTGGTCCATGTCAAGAGAAAGTGTGTAACGAAAACGTTGTCCGTCTTGCCTCGAGTGCTCGAAGGCAGAGGGACGTGATAATGGTGTACAAATCATACGAATAAAATAAAGACATGTGTCATTTAAATAATAGGGAAATTAGGTAATTAATTTCACTTAATTACCATATACATTATTGAGTAATTTAATAGGGTCAAATGGCAAACATTAATGATATGTGTGTGCAAGTGTAGAGAGATCATGAGAATATGATATGTCATGCTCACGGCTTTTAAATTAATAAGAATTATTTAAATATTATTAAATAAAAATATTCAGGTCGATTACTAAGCTTAACAGTATATGGTTTAACTTGTACAAGGGTTAAATGGAATATAAAGCAGGGACATATGCACAATTTTAAGTTCTGGCCGAAATCCTAAAATCGCGGCGGGCCTACCCGCTGCAATTCAAGTCGCGACGGGCGGCGGCTCAGGCGCGATCCTCGGACCGTCTGGCCTGGCTCGTGTTAGGATCGGATATTCGGTTATGGAAAAGCTAGAGGGGGGGGTTGAATAGATTTCCAGCGAAAACTTAAGCAATTTGATGATTACTTCGGATTAAAAGATCTATTCAATTAAAACCCCTTTGATCTGATGTAATGTGTGTGAACAAATTAACAAGTAGTGTGTAAACGAGATCCCTAGGCATGCATCTAGCGCAACACAATGCAAACCACAAGTCAAACCACAGTGCACAAGGGATTTTTAGGTGGTTTGGAGATCACACACGTGACTCCTACGTCCACCCCTCACACAGTGAGGACACACTACTCAAGAACTGAGTACAACACACACACGAGCACAACGGCTCAAACACACACACACACGCTAGATCAAGTCTACAATAGATCAGATCCTCTAGCCTTGATCTGACCAACACACCACACACACGTTGTCTGATACAAACACGCAAATAGAACAACAATCCACACGTGGATCAAGCATAAGGAACGCTTGAACCACTACCACACACACAAAGATATGAAAGGTGTAGAAGTAGAAGAGTTCAGAGATGTAGAAGTATATCCTGATAAAGAACTGTTCGTAGTGGTCGTCCGGAAGAACTTCAAGCTTTGTCTTGACATGTATCAGTTGATGGAGAAGCTTGAAAGGCAGACAAACCAGCTTCAAATCCGTTCTGAATATGGATCTTCCTTTTCCTAGACGGAGGGTTGAAGCAGAGCAGTAGGGAGAAGCTCTCTCTCTTAAATTTTTATTAGGGTTTGGTATGGTGGCTTCTTGCTGCGAAAATAGCCTCATATGATCCTTATATATGGGTGTCCAAACATGGAGAGTCGTGCTTAAAGGGATCACCCAAATATAGATCATATCCTGGCCATTAGATCTTCCCAAAACTCTGTCTGTCGATAGTCGACTTGCTGCTGCCGACAGGTGCTGACAGGTTTGCAAAAACCAGAAGACTGGCCTTCCGAGAAACCATTCTTGTGTGTATCTATCGACAGGATACAGTGTATCTGTCGACAGGCTACAGTGTATCTGTCGACAGGTACACTATTTATCTGTTGACAGCACACTATTCATCTGTTGACAGCTACTTGTTCCAGCAGCTTGTCTTGTTCTTTTGCACTTGGATTTTGTTGCACTTGATGGAGAGGCTTGAAAGGCGGACAAACCAGCTTCAAATCTGTTCTGAAGATGGATCTTCCTTTTCCTAGACGGAGGGTTGAAGCAGAGTAGTAGGGAGAAGCTCTCTCTCTTAATTTTTTATTAGGGTTTGGTATGGTGGCTTCTTGCTGCGAAAATAGCCTCATATGATCCTTATATATGGGTGTCCAAACATGGAGAGTCATGCTTAAAGGGATCACCCAAATATAGATCATATCTTGGCCATTAGATCTTCCTAAAACTCCATCTGCCGACAGCCGACTTACTGCTGTCGACAGGTGCTGACAGGTTTGCAAAAACTAGAAGACTGGCCTTCCAGGAAACCATTTCCTGTGTGTATCTATCGACAGGCTACAGTGTATCTGTCGACAGGCTACAATGTATCTTTCGACAGGTACACTATTCATCTGTTGAGAGCACACTATTCATCTGTTGACAGCTACTTGTTCCATCAGCTTGTCTTGTTCTTCTACACTTGGATTATGTTGCTTGTCTTGTGTACATTCACACCTACATTAAAAGACAATTATTAGTGAGATATAATGAACAAGTTAGACATGTTTTTCTTGATTAGCATTTGCTTTTCTTTATTAACATTTGCTTGACTTGACATTCTCATTATGTTTCACATATTCACATCACATCAATTTGTATTATTCATGAAATGCTCATCGATTGCTCATCATCAAAAACAAACATACCTTATGTCAACTTAACATACTCATGTAAAGCCAACATTCTCCATATGTCAACTTAACATACTCATGTAAACCCAACATTCTCCCCCTTTTTGATGATGACAAAATTTCAATTTATACACAATTGATGTTTCTCCCCCTTTGAGCAACATCGAAAAGATAAGTCATGCACAAATGGATAAGAATGAAGCAAAGAACTGTGTTTCCAGTCATTGATCAGTAAGTACACACAGTTACAAAAAAAAAAAGGTAATCCATTGCATGAAACAACAAAAGCAAAGTGAAGTAGAAAGAGATGACGAAGTTAACAGACTGATGACTCAAAGAAGTGGAAGGAATGAAGCAAAGAACTGTGTGACCACAGAACTTAATTGTTAAAGATATGAGTGGGGAATGAGTGTTCAATTAGAATTTTAAGGTTGAGAACTGGTGCGACGACCCTCATTATACCGGTACGGTTATACCAACCCACGTCGGTATAGCGAGCGACATCACAGTGGGACATTTACCCAACAAAACATTCAGCTGAGATACACGTGAATATAAGAACAGAGTACGGAAGTAAAAGAACCACTGTCTTCATTTCATTCATCATCCACATTTAACATACATGATTCGATAACATTTAAGAACTAAAAGTCCACATAATTTAACTTGCTGAAAATCAATTACATAGATGTCCATACTTATACATTCTTCCATGATAATGCTAGTACAATGTTCAATTACATACTATGAAAGTCACAAAATGTCACAAGTACTCCAAGACTCTAATCTTCGCGCTCGGAGTCGGTCTCCAACGTCTCCTCCACAAGTGTCTCGTCACCAACTACACCTGTACGCCGAAGCAAGTAGTGAGTCTAAAAGACTCCGCAAGTAACTCTACACATATCGTACATGCAAATATCATATTAGGTTCTACATACACATTCACAAGACACAACATGTAGCATGCTTGACATTAAATTTTACAACCTATCATGGTGAATCTACAATTTAAACACATGGATTATGCTTTCAGATTTCCTAAAATAGAATCATCTATCACATGCTTTCTATTCATTTTCACATAAAAATCTACCTTCAACCAACTAGGCATGAAAGCCATTAACATGAATTTCCGAGCATGCATGAAAGGAAACATACCTAACATGGGATCTACACATTCCTACGCATATACGTAACCATTTTACATGCTTTAAGCTTGCTGGTCTTACATGCTTTAGCAACCAAAATCTAACACATGAGAGCTACAACAACGATTAAATCACAACATGTGAACAACCAAGGATGGAAGTTGTTTATATATGCTTAAGAATTATCCCTAGCATGGATTCTAGGCACTTTGCATACATAAACATGATCATAACATAGTAAAGTTACTGTTTAAGCATGATTTCAGATTGTCATAACATGGATTACAAACTCACATCCTCACATTTTGGGTTTCACATTTTTACACAATTTCAAATTCGCATATTTCACACTTTACACATGCACTTTTACTCATTGTTCACATTCACATTTTTTTTTTCACATGAACACATACACATTTACACATTCACATTTAGTGCCGTGACACATAGTCCAAACCACCAAAGAAGAACACAACACATCACATCACATAGACGCCATCTAGGCAATACAATGGCGACTCTTGGACTGCGCAGACCGGGAGAACAAGTCTCCACCCTAACCAGTGGTACTTGTCCACCTCCAGGATTTCCCCCTAATGCCCTTAGGGTCACAACACATTGAACCTTCTCAGGGGGACTTTTCCCTGATACGGTTCCACTGCCCTCTACGGAAGCAGTGTCACATTTGGCACAAGTTACACATTACACATTTTACCGATTTTAACACTTATGTTTACACATGTCACTCTCATTTCATTCACTTTTTCACTCACATGCACATTTCCCTGTTTTACTAACATGACACTACAATTACAGGAATTTAGCACTCAAGAAATCCTCATCAATCAGGTTGGGTTACACCGGAATTGAACCATTTCACATCGTCATGCATAAATTCACATTTTACATGGAAAATTCATATTGCATCATATACTAGTCCAAATGACCTGAAATTTTAACCACAGACTAATTTCGGGTTTAGGACTCTTCATGCAAAATTTCAGATTTTTCTAAGCTAAAACGAAATTACAGAAAATCTAACATTAATTTCATATGCTATCTGTAATTCGATTTAACATGGAGTTGAACACTAGCACAATTTTAATGACTCACTGTCTGAGCCCTAACAGACATGGAGCTACAGAATTTATTCTTGAAATTTGTGGGTAATACATGATTTACCGAAGATTTATCATGACCTACGTATGATCTCTATTTCCTAAACAACATTTTCACTAATTCACACAAGCATGGGAAAAATCTCAGAATTTCAGAACAAAGACTGACTAATACATGCATGACCCATAAAATATAGGACATTCAGACTCGTCCTAAATCATTCAAACGAAGGGTTGACAAGATTAGCAACTCATTATACATGTATCTCCATGGAATAAATAAGCTCTATCATTTACCACCTTGCACAAAATCCATCCACACACCACATTTTGCTAGTATACATAGTACGTAAAGGCTACAATATATCCTCATCACGAGAAACTCATCGAAAATAGTTGTATAAGAGGAGAGAACAGTCTTTTGTTCTGTCCTGAAGAATTTAACGGCAAGCTTTGGCCGTCAAAGGAGTTAACGGCACAATCGCTGGACGCTAAGCATGGTCTCAACGGCAATGGAGGTTGCCGTCAAGTTCAGGTCTGTGCAAAACACAGACCCGAGCTTCAAAGATGGGGTGATTTGGGGGTCTAGGACGCGAGGAAAAATACACAAAAATGAAGAAACCAATACTTGCCTTTTAGGTACACTCCAAAGGGATCAAAAGCTTGGTGAAGCTCTCCTTGGGCTGTCCCAAGAAGTTCCCAACCAGCTTCCAAGATGGCCTTCCTCCGGCTTCTTGAGCAAGCTCCAGTGAAATCCGAGGTCGAGGATGCCCTCCTTGTTGATTCAGCAAGCTCCTTGATGCAGCAAGTGGCCGGATCAAGCTTCAGAATTTCAGATTTTGGGTTGCAAAAGTGAAGGTTTCTCACAGTCCGAAAATGGGGTTTCACTCCTTTCTCTTCTTCCTCTCTTGCAAAGAGCAAAGGGGAAGACTTAGGGTTGTAAGAATGGGTCTGAATATAGTAGAGGGGTTCTCCTATCATGCAGGGGTGACAAGATGGTCTTTCAGACCATTGGGGACAGCTCCCCAATGGGTGAGCTAGCTTACTCTCGAAATTCTGGGCTCTGCAACGCATGCAGGTCAGAGAAGTTGGCGTCCATATCGCTGGACGCTAAGGTTAGCGTTGGCGTCCATAAGGTTGACGCCGACACCATATCGACGTCTGTTGATATTGACGCCAATCTGGCCTTCGGCCAGAACTCTAAAACATGCAGAAACCATGCACATCTCACCCCTATATATGCCCTACATATGTATTATCATGTACACACTACCAACATATCATTCATACATTATTTACAACTAATTTATACACATGCATACATAAGTATAAATAGTTAATACATACGTAGATATGTACATCTATGCATACACCACATAAATTATTTACACGAAATTAAAATAATGCAACAAAATTCGAGGGCCTTACAACTGGTTTATACCCATTGCATGATGTCATAGACACTAGTAGTTAGACACATAAAATTCTACAATGGTTAAGAAATAATACTTCGAGAATCTCAAGTTGTAGCATTTAGAAGACATCGTTCAAAAACATTGAAAATAAGATAACCCGTTTGAATAAAACCGTTGTAGAAAAACATGTTCCTTTGTGGGTGATGTTCAGTTGGTACTTGAAAGTAATGTCTACATGAGCGATTAACAATAAACAACACATTGCCCTTGATGTAAAAACATGGAGGCTACACTCTATTTCCTGCATTGAATTTTTTCTTTGTCAAGTTAATGTGGGAAAAGTAGTAATTAAGAACACTTTCACCTTTTGACGTGAAGGTAGACATTTGGGATGCCCGTACCCCCAGTTACTCAGTGTAAGTGACCATCATACCATTGTACAGAGATAATGAAAGTACTTTTTGACGTGAAGACAGACATTTGTGATGCCCATGTCCCCGGTGACTCTGTAATACTCATCATTGCTCTACCTTTATCCCATTTCAAATACTTTTTGTTTGAAATTTGAGTTTAGAAATAGGTAGCTTTTCTCCTTTTGTTTTTAATTCTTAAATTATGATCAAAAGGTTATTTAAGGTCAAAAGCCAATGTAAAACATAAAGTTCAATAACCTTCGTACTTATCAATCCACTTGAGAAAAATGACTATTTGCAAGGGAGTTATTCAAGTGAGTTAGGTTAGAATCATTAGATTTGATCAATGTTTTCTGGATGACACAACCTAGACTCAAACACAAAATATTATATCAAAATCATTGTGATTAAGTCAATGTCTTTGATACTATGTGAGTATGAAAGATTGCAATGAATAGTAAGTCCTTATTCACCCCTTGCATCAATAATATGAACATACTCATAAAGAAAGGATTAGAAAAGATGAAGATTTATGGATGAAGTGAGTATCTGTCGACAGCTAACATAAGCCTGTCGACAGATGCAGACAGTTGTGAAGTTCTGGGTTTAGGCAAGGTATGGGCTGTCGACAGATACAGACAGAAAGAAAAGATGAAGTTTGGAACTGTGCCTGGCTGTCGACAACAGAAGAAGTGGCTATCGACAGATGCACACAGGGTGCAATTTCTGGGTTCTGTAAAGGCATATCTGTCGACAGGCTGTTTGGGGCTGTCGACAGGCTATTTGGGGCTGTCGACAGGGGCTTTGAAACTTCAGCTTTAAGGCTATGAATTGAGAGTGATTTGAACCATAAGATTGTGGGATAAATACACATTGAATATGAAGGGTATCCCTTATGAATTTCACTCTCCTAGCCTTAACTTACTCCCCTATAGAGTGTGCATATGATGACTCATCATTCAAGCAAATCAATCAATGAGATACACAAACATACCAAGCATTTGCACACAAAAGAACATCCATAAGCATAAAAACACCAACATTCATTCTTTTAAAGAGAGACATGTGGCAAGATTGATGTGAAAGAATGTCCCTCAAACAACTCACTCAAAAACTCTTTTTGACATACTCCCCCATAATGTATGCATGGAATTGAAACAAACATTCAAGCAATTCACACATGTTCTTGTTAAGCAAGTTGCATAAAGAAGGTATGAACATGATCAATTGATTTTTTTTTTTGTCTTTATGGAGTATAAGACTATTGATATTTGGCAGAGAATATTTCTCACGCATAATGATAGTTTCCAGACAAGGCGGACTTGTCCTTCCACATTTCACCATTTGATATACCAAATAGTCATTACATAAAAGATCCATTTTTCCTCAAATTTAGCATGACTCCAATTGCTAAGAAGCATTGTTATTTGGGGATAGCATCAAAACCACATTTTTCATTGTTCAGATAGAATTAAAAGTCCATTTCAATTCTTGCAGTTCAAAACTAAAGTGTCAAAGAGATTTTACCTGAACAGTCTTCAATCACAGTAAAAAAAATTTACATTTGTTCTCCATCATTTCTTGCCTTGCACAGCCAATGTCATGAATCCATTTCTAATTTTCGCTGCAAGACATCTCAGCTTGTTCATTAAGCTGATTTTGGGACCCACACTTGCTTGGGTCCTGTAATGACGTCAATGTTAAAATTCAACAATGATTTCTGAATCCAAAGTGACTTTAATTTTTGAATAGATGTATTTCTTTCATTAATGGAATTATGAGGATTGGGCTTGGGAGCATGCACAAAATCATGATTCTTATGCCAATAGTTCTTAGATAAATGTCCATGTTCATGACATGTAAAGCATTGGACAAACATGACATTTTTATGAGAGTTTTGATCTTTATTCCAATAGAATTTAGCAAGACGACCAGGCCTATTGCATTTAAAGCAAATGGGTTGAGCATTTACCTAGAACTTACCATAGTGTGATTGCATTTGCTGGAATTTCTGAGATCCTTTAGAGTACCTTTGATCACCCTTGGGTTGAGAAGAAGGAGGTGGTACCCTTTGGTATCTCTTGGCATGATGTGGAGTTGGAGATTTCCTTGAAACATTCTGGGTTGCTAGAGGAGGTGTGGAGACATTATGGACTCTTGTTTTCTTTTTCTTTTTCTTTATCTGGTTTTCAATTGAAACATGGTTCTTCTTTTTTATAGCTTTCAATGCAACAACTTCGTTTTCAGAAGTTTGAAGTTGGTTTGTCATAACATTCAAACCATTTCTCATTTTGTTCTTTTCAATTTCACTTTGAACAATTTGATTTTCCAAGTCATCAATTTTCTTCTTAGAATTGTTCCATTCATCATTTAATGGTCTGTCATGATACAAGCATTCAATCTTCTTTTTCAGATGATTATACTCCTCAAACAGTTGATTGCATTTTTCTTTTATTTGGTGATCATGAGTCATGTTGGAGATTTGTTTGTTCAATTGATCATTATCAAATTTGAGATTCTCATTATGATCAATCAATTTTTCATTTTCATTTTTCAAAATAGAATTTTCAGATTCCACATGATCATGATCTTCTTTCAACTTAGAAAACTTGATTTCATAGTTTTTGACTTCATTTTCCAATTTTCCATTTTCTATTTTCATTTTCATCATAGAATGCTTGAGCATTATTAATTATCATTTCATTCTTCTCCAATTTTTCTTTTAGCTTCTTATTTTGAGCTTTTACCTTCTTAAATTGATTGGACAAGTGCTCATAGCATTCTATCAATTCATCATAGGAAATATCATCCTCTTAATCAGAATTAGATATTAATGCATCAAATGGGTCTGAATTGGATTTACCTGACTCTTGAGAGTTTCTTGACTTCTCTGACATATGTGATCCTTCAGATTCGTCTGAACGGGAAGAGCCTCTTGAGCTGCCATGAACCATGTAGCATTTTTCTTCTGTTCCCTTTCTAGACTTGCATGTTTTCATAGAGGAGACCTGCATTTTATCAACCTTGTCATCAAACTCAATTATCATAGGTCTATTTATGGTGCTTGAGAACTTGGCCATATTTCTGAATATGTTTCAGATGATTAGACTAATCAACAAAATATTGAGTGAGATCAAAAGGCAATCAATCAGTTCAATCAAATCAAGTCAGATCAAAATTAGATTTAAACCCGCTCAACAAAGCAAGATATTGTTAGGACTCAGAGCGGTTAAGCACACAAAAACAGATCTCCCAAAACACAACCGATGAACAGAAAACCCGCTCTGATACCAAATGTTAGGATCGGATATTCGGTTATGGCAAAGCTAGAAGGGGGGGGTGAATAGATTTGCAGCAGAAACTTAAGCAATTTGAAAATTACTTCGGATTAAAAGATCTACTCAGTTAAAACCCCTTTGATCTGATGTAATGTGTGTGAACAAATTAACAAGTAGTGTGTAAACGAAATCCCTAGGCATGCATCTAGCGCAACACAATACAAACCACAAGTCAAACCATAGTGCACAAGGGATTTTTAGGTGGTTCGGAGATCACACCACGTGACTCCTACGTCCACCCCTCACACAGTGAGGACACACTACTCAAGAATTGAGTACAACACACACACGAGCACAACGGCTCAACCACACACACACGCGCTAGATCAAGTCCATAATAGATCAGATCCTCTAGCCTTGATCTGACCAACACACCACACACACGTTGTCTGATGCAAGAACGCAATTAGAACAACAATCACACGTGGATCAAGCTCAATGAACGCTTGAACCACTACCACACACACAAGGATATGAAAGGTGTAGAAGTAGGAGAGTTCAGAGATGTAGAAGTATATCCTGATGAAGAACTCTTCGTGGTGGTCGTCCGAAAGAACTTCAAGCTTTGTCTTGACATGTATCAGTTGATGGAGAAGCTTGAAAGGCAGACAAACCAGCTTCAAATCCGTTCTGAAGATGGATCTTCCTTTTCTAGACGGAGGGTTGAAGCAAAGCAGTATGGAGAAGCTTTCTCTCTTAATTTTTTATTAGGGTTGGTATGGTGGATTCTTGCTGCGAAAATAGCCTCATATGATCCTATATATGGGTGTCCAAACATGGAGAGTCGTGCTTAAAGGGATCACCCAAATATAGATCATATCCTAGCCATTAGATCTTCCCAAAACTCCGTCTGTCGACAACCGACTTGCTGCTGTCGACAAGTGCTGACAGGTTTGCAAAAACCAGAAGACTGGCCTTCTGGGAAACCATTTCTTGTGTGTATCTGTCGACAGGCTACAGTGTATCTGTCGACAGGTACACTATTCATCTGTTGACAGCACACTATTCATTTGTTGACAACTACTTGTTCCAGCAGCTTGTCTTGTTCTTTTGCACTTGGATTTTGTTGCTTGTCTTGTGTACATTCACACCTACATTAAAAGACAATTATTAGTGAGATACAATGAACATATAAATGAACAAGTTAGACATGTTTTTCTTGATTAGCATTTGCTTTTCTTTATTAACATTTGCTTGACTTGACATTCTCATTATGTTTCACATATTCACATCACATCAATTTGTATTATTCATGAAATGCTCATCGATTGCTCATCATAAAAAACAAACATACCATATGTCAACTTAACATACTCATGTAAACCCAACATTCTCCATATGTCAACTTAACATACTCATGTAAACCCAACAGCTCGGACCGAGAAGGAAATCACGGCGGCATAGGTCGCCGCATTTGGTAACATGACCTGCCAATCGGCCGCGACCTTCCTAGTATCGCGGCGGGGTCGGGCCACCGCGATATCAGAAAGGGGTCCGACCCTTTTTATTTTTTCTAGTGTTGGTCCTTCTTGATACAGGGTACTTCTAAATTCAATATAAAATTGCACGATGATCCAAAAATTATGAAACCAATTTTAAACAAAAGTAGACACATAGATCTATCAATATGTATGACGATTAACTTGAAAATAGACAAGGATTAGGCATGCTTTGATCAGGTTATATTTCGGTGAACTAAACATATGTAGTCAAGGTTCAACGAATTAATTAGCGATGGATACAAGATGAAAATTGGGGAAACTAGGGGCGTTTGAAAGCTAACATGATGTAGTATTTATGAGAATTTTCTCATGGCATGGGATCATATATGCATGAGGTTTGAAAGCAAACATGAAGGGTCAGGTACATGGATCTAACATGGATTCAAAGAATTAATTCTCCCTCATGGGTGATCGAAATAGAGAGAAACTAGAGGGTTTTTACATGGGATCATAAAGTCTCCCTAGGGTAATTTTTTCACGAATTTGGCTTGAGAGATTGCCTACCTTTTTGTGTTGACAAGAAAACTAGGGTTTATGACGTAGTGGAAAGAGAAATCCCCTCCCTTCCAAGCTTCTCCTCCTTGCTCCTCACGTCTACAACCTTCTCCTTCATCTTCCAGAGCTCCCACCTCATTCTAAGGGGTTGATAGGGCCGAATGAGAGGTGTATGGGTTGCTACAAGAGTCCACCCTTTCTAAAACTCTTCCTTTCCTATTAAATCCAAATTTCTTATTTATCACTTAATTTCTCTCCTTTATCTCCTAATTAGGGTTGGGAAAAGATCAAATTTCGTGGGTAATAAATTAGGATAGGATTAGGACTCTTTTTAGGACATTTATATCATTTTTTAGTATTTATATTACCCTTATTTAATTTATTATTAATTAACTCCAAATTTCCACATTTATCTCCCCCTATTCTAGCATTTATCCACTAATTAGTAGGGACAGATCTAATTTCGTGGGTAATATGTTAGGGTAAGTCTAAGACTCTTTTTAGAAATATATATATGTCATTTATTATTTATCTAATCCTTTTTTTCTAATTATTACTATATTTAATACGAATTTCACTCAATTAACTCTCATTTCATGATAGGCTCTTCATATTTGGGCCCAACAATTCATGTTAGGACCATTAATAAAACCCATTACCAATTTAACTTAATGGGTATTGATTTAATTCCAATTATTTATCCTTTATTCTGATTTAAATCTATTTATCACACTTATTCAAGTATTTTCATATTTTTAATTCAATTTTAATATTATTTATGCCAGTATTTCTAATCTTCATCATTTGGGCTCTTACTCTTGGCCCAAATAACTCAAATGAACCTAATTGTACAACCCATGTTCTTACTTTACTTATTGGATTTGAATTATCCTTTCATTAGAGAATTTATTCATGAGCCAAGATTGTCCATTGGTCCAAATATCATAATGGACTATCATCCCATATTATTTAAAGTCTACCCACATATTTATTTTTATTTATAATCCACTTTGGCTCATAAAATAATGGGTTCTTCGACTTGTTCCTTATTACGCTAATAAGTCGCATAATTTCTTAACTTGATCTAAATGATTTTTCTGTACTCAAATTTCTTGATAGGTCATTAGAGAATATTTTTTTAAAATATAACTATTATTTTATAAGATTTTTATATGAGCTTATATGCATGTGATAATAATGCGTACCTTTTTAACTAGTTGAATTTATTAATTGATAAAATTCCAATTTATCCATAATTTTTAATAATAGATTTTCCGGGGTACTACAGGGGAACACCTAAACTTCACAGACCAGAAGTGTATGCATGAGCCTAGGGCACACCGGGGTGCATGAAAGGTCTAATCTAAACTAACAAACAGTGACTGTGAGGTCTTTGCTGACGTAGCAACGACTAGATCCGTCGCGACCTTATCGCGACCGGAAACTCTGGCGCGATAACAGCTGAGTGCAAAAAAACCTACAACCACATGCAAACAAGTGGCAAATGGACTATCCTAGGATGCAAACAATCATGGAACAATCTAAACAAACACAACAAGACTCAATCAACACACAAAAACTGATGCATGGATCAAAAGTAGTAACAAACAACGTGTACCTAAAGACACGATCTCCACATCCGACGCGACCAAGTCGCGGCCACATGATATGCCGCGATACTATCCAAAATCAAACAATAAAATAAAAGGAAAACCTGAACCCTAGTAGGAATTTAACAGACATAAACGCGAATATACATGGTATAACAGTATGATGAAGACATGGATGGGCCTACAGTGAAGGAACAGTGCATGGATAGGGGATAGGGCACGTACCTTTCTTCGTGTCCGCCCTTATGCAATTATATCGCGTCGGCGCGATGTGCCGCGTTCACGACAGAGCGCAGAAACACAGGAAACAAACACAGAAATACCTAACAGGACTCTATAAAGCAATAAAACAAGTGATCATGGCAGGCAGGCAAGCAAGGAATCCACAAGGGTAGCACTAAAGGTCCCTCCATGATCGCTAAAAGGTGTAATCACGGGGTTGTGCACCCCCGATCTTAACACACAACGTGAATTTTAAAATTAACTTTAAAATGGCATAGATATATGGAATGTGATCGCCACCTACATAGTTTCCAGGATAAAGAAATAGATGGGCTAACTACACTAGGAAAAGGGGGTAAGAACAGAGGACTTACTAAGATCGCGACGGGTTTACCCGTCACGATGGGCCTGCTGTCGCAGCGCCCTACCAGGGCTCGTTTATGCTATTGCGACGCCCTTGTCTGCCACGTTCTCTGCAATGGTTGGACCTTCTTCCTGTCCTCCGGCCGGCCAGGGGACAAGAGCTCCTCGTGAACTGATGCTTGGGTGCCTGTCAATACAAGGAAAACAACAAATAAAACCTTGTTAGACCATGTTTAAGCGTAATATCTATTCATAAATGAAGTAAAGAAGGTGAGCATGGAGGGAACGAACCTGGGGTGGTTTTTAAACCCCTTGTGTTGTAGGAAAACGTGGGAAGGGAAGTGAAAATGCGTTCCTATCTATGAAAGCAAATAACATGCATGAAAGAAGAAATGAAGAAGGAAGGGAAGAAGGAGCCCCAATAGGGGCGACTCCCTGGCGTTGTATGGCGTCCTTGGGTGCTGGAGAAGCTATGGACGAAGTTGAAGTCACCCTCCTCACACACCAAACTCCATGAATGAAGAAATGAGCATAGCTTGATGAAGAGAATGTGAGGAAATGTGAGGGAAAGGGAGAGTTGCGGGCTAAGTTTCTGGCTTGGAGAAAATTCGGCAGCACTTCGTGGCAAAAAAATGGGGCCCTCCTCTTCTGAAGGAGAGGCCTTGCTTATATAGGATAGGAGAGAGAATATCTCGTTTTCAAGTGATAATGGTCCAAAATGAGGTGATAATACCATGTTAATCCGTGGGTGAGAGTCCTAAAGAGCCTCCAAGGTGACCCACAACCCCAAACCGCGGCTAGGGGGGTTGGGAGGTTATTTAAGGATGAAGATAAAGGCCATGAGAAGATAAATAGGAGGTGGTTGCGGAGGCTACTGTTGCGGCTGTAGTAGCGATGGATCGTAGGGGTGCAACAAGGATGAACGCGACGGCCACTCAGGTCATGACTCTAAAGCCACGTGCATGGACATGCATGGGCTGTCACGACGGCCATAGGGGGCGCGACAAGACTAACGCGGCATCCCGACCCATCGCGTTAAGGAAAATCGAATATTCTCAAAATATGGATCAATTATAAAGGAGAATAATGGGTAATTAAGCATAAGGACTCTTTTAAAAGAATAATGGATAGGATATCATGAAAATTGGGCTTTTAATGGGCTCAAAGGAAGGCTAATGGTGGGCACAAGGTGAATGACCAACTTAGGGCTTATTAAGATAACAAGAAATGTGGTTCGGCTTGTAGGCCAGAATCAGGTGTCTATACATACCTGCTCCTGAAAGCTGTCTTGTAAATATCTACATCTTTAATCCTTATATGATGATATCTTGATCTAAGGTCAATCTTAGAAAAATACTTAGCTCCCGATATTTGATCAAATAACTCATCAACATGAGGCAGAGGGTATTTGTTCTTGATAGTGAGGTGATTCAACTGCCTGTAGTCGATGCATAACCTCATGGATCTGTCTTTCTTCTTGTCAAACAGTACTGGTGCTCTCTAAGGAGAAGTACTTGGTCTAATAAAACCCTTTTCCAGTAGCTCCATCAATTACTCCTTCAACTCTTTCAATTCAGCGGGGGACATTCTGCAGGGTTGGCGTGATACTGGTGCATCTCTAGGTATGAGATCAATTGAGAAATTTACATCTCTTTCAGGTGGAATGTCTGGCAACTCATTGGGAAACATGTCGGGGTATTCTTGTACTATATGGATGTCCGATATCTTGGATGTTTCCTTTTCATCTACTATGGCGGCAAGAAATGCCACACAACCATTTCTTATAATGTTCTATGCCTTAATAGCAGAGACGAGAGATCAATGCCTCTTGTGTCTATGTCCCGTGAAGGTCAGTTTAGGGAATTCACTAAAGGTAATCTTACCTCTTCTACAATCAATGCATGCCCCATTGGTGGATAACCAATCGGCTCCTAGAATGACATCGTAGCCCTCCATGGGCATACAGATCAAATCAGCTCTAAGATTGAGTTTACCAATCTTTACAACAGCTAATGGAAAGTATTTGTTTAATTGAGCTTTCTCCCCAAAGGTGTAGTGACAGGCAATACAAATTCCATAGATGTAGGTTTTCCTTTTAATGTATCAGCAAATGCTTGTGATATAAAAGAATGGGTTGCGCTAGTATCAAATAAACAATGCTGACTGGGAAAAGACAGGTAGTGTACCTTCCACAACTCCACCCTCCTCCGTGGTCTTTACTTCTTGCAGGGGCTGCAGTCGGCCATGCTTCTTCTATCGCGCAGGACGCTTTTCATTTTCTTTTAGTAGAGGGCAGTCTGGAATGCGATGATCACGACTCCCACAATGTAGGTATCTGCCTTCCTCCAGCATTCTTCTGCCGTGTGACCTAGCTTGTCACAGTGCTTGTATCTTGGTTTGTTAGGGGCAGTGGGTGCGAAGACTTTGGGCTTTCGTTCCTGGCTTGGCCCATCTGTGATGCTTAACGGCCTTTTCTTTCCGTTAGTGGGCTTGCTTGGTGCTCCAGATGTTTGATCCTTCCTTACCATCCTACCCTTGATGCGATCAATGAGATCGATCGCATCCTCCAGCAATTGTGCTTTCCTGACCATCTCTGGATAAGTCTGGATGTCCATAGGTGCAAGTTGAGTGATATAGGTGGGTCTGAGCCCATTAAGAAAGCGCTTTGTCTTCATTCTTTCAGTGCCCACCAGGTGATTGGCGTATCGCGCCAACCGAGAGAACTGAGCCTCATACTCAGCAACTATAAGGTTCCTATAGTAGTAGTTATTCCACGATATTGTACATTTTGAAATTCCAACTTCATTCCCTATTTTGTCCAGAAAATTGAACAGTTTGTGAGCCAAAGAATTTACATACCATCACTTGGAAGTGTTATGGTGTTCAGTTTATAAATTTTTGATGAGCATTTATGCTACACAATTGTTGTTGGCAATGCATGTTCTTATGTTTACTTGACATTTTTCATGGACATTCATCTGATATTAATCAGAAAGAAGTTAAGGGAACTTCTCCATCGATAATGTCCTAAATGCAAGTTTATCAATTTTTTGTTTTGTTTTTACCTTTTCTTTCAGCATCAGATATGGGCATCATGTTGTAGCTTCTAGACTTTTTTCCTTATTCCTTATGCTTCCTTTATCCTCTTTACATTTGTCCTATACCCAAAGTGAAGTTCTTGTTTATTGTTTGACAATGATAAATGATGAACAAAGAAACAAATTGATAAATGCATATTATAATAGGTAGTTTGGGTGATGTCTCAAATTGTAGTCTTTTGAAGCTCAATTTGCCATTTAGTTAGATTAGTAAATCACAACATATTTCCTATTTGCATCCATTGACACATTAACACCTTTTGAATCATATTATTAGTAGTGGATAGCAATAATGCAAACAATTTATTAGTAGTGGATAAGTCTTAACAATGTGGATTGACATGTTGTGTAACGCCCCGTCGCGGAATATCGGAGCGATATTACAGTTATTAAACAGTACAGAGCGAGAAATATTACACGGTTGGAATAATATCAAATAAACTCCAATTTCATTGATAATTCATCAAACTTCATTACATTCACTAATCAGAGCCAAAACTAGGGCCCATAGTACTTTATTCAAATCTAAACTAATACATAATGACTAACTAACTCATTACTATACTAACTAACAACTAAGCAGTGGTTGCTGAACGGGTCACTCTTGAATGTCATCCTCGTTCCCTTCCTCATGAGTGTGGTAATCGCCATCCGACTCACCTGAAACACATGAAATAACGACGCAATATGAGCGAATAATGCCCAGTAGGACTTAATATCTCATGATGTTAAATGATTAATTTCTTAAAGGCAGGTTATCTAGAGAGAATAGTCAAGTAACGATGGCAAGATAACAATAGCACTTGTACTGGGAAATAGCACAATGAGTAATGATAAATGGAATGGCCATATAATGATAATAGCATGCAACGATAGCACTTGTATAGCACTTGGATAGATTGCACTTGTATTGATAGCACGTTGATTGTCGTAGATTAAATTTTGATAGTATAATAGCACTGAGTGCATGCCGTACACACCCTTGATCATTTTAACTCCCATGGGAACTGGCATTTTTCGGGCGCTCTCCCCAGGACCAGATCGAGCCCTATTACGCTGGCATAAGTCATTTTCTTATCTTAGACAATCACATAAATGGCCAAGAGAGTACCAAGAATAGATGAGAGTAATAGATGAATAGATGAGAGTGTAGAGAGAACGTGAACAGATGATAGTACCGAGATAGTAGATGAGATAGGTGTACAATCGTAAAACAACGTTAAACACGATAGTCACAGTTGCACGGCACTAGGTCGGCTGCCGGCAGTCAGGTAGAAGTCACAACTGCCCATTAGCTGTGCTACGAACACATGCTAAATGGTCCAGCGTGATCCTAAGGTAAGAGAGAACACACTAAGACCATTTGGATCGTACTAATCCCTAAAGGTGTAACGGGTTTTAAGGGTACAACCAGCTCGTCGGAAAAAGACGTGCGCCAAAGCCAAGGAGACTTACGGAGGCCTTGACAAGGAGTCACTGGTCCTATTAGGAGTATTCCCAACGAAGAGGTGGTCCATGCCAAGAGAGTGTATAGAAAACATGTGTCCGTCATGCCTCGAGTGCTCGAAGGCCGAAGGAAGCGGTCACGGTATTCAAATCACGCGATTAAAATGAAGACAATGTCAATATTAAATTAGGGAAAGATAGTAGTTAATTTCTTTTAATTACCAAATACATTGTTGAGTAATTTACTAAGGTTTAATGGCAACATGAATGGTAAGTGTGTGTGCAAGTGTAAGAAATCGAGAGAGAGCATAATTGATTGTGCACATAGCTTCTAAATTAATTGATTTCATGTAATATTACCCATCATTAATTAACAAGTCGAAATTATTCATGGAAGTACCTAATTAGGGTTTAATTGGCATAAATAGCAAGGTTACATGTACAAATTTCAATTTCTGGCCGCTATACTGAAGTCGCGATATGGTTATCTATCGCGATTCAGAACACAACGCACGGTCCGGTCGTGTTCAGCTGAACCGGCTGCTTGGGTTGAACAGGGGGAAGGTCACGACGAGTCGACCCATCGTGTTCAGAATGCGACGGACCCCCGTGTCGCGACCCCCTCTAAGGTCGCAACGGGTTGGGCCGTCGCGACTTCAGAAGGTGGCCCGAGCCCAAAAAAGAAGATTTTGCCCTTTTCCAGATGGGTTTCCTCCCTTCATGCTCGACATAGTACACTTCAAAAATCCTTATAAAATCACACGATGCTCCAAAATTCATGAAATCAACATTAAACGAATCTAGTCCTGAAGTTCTATCACTGGGCATGACTAATTAGAAAACAGATACATATAAGGCATGCTTTGACTAGGTTATTTCCCGATAACCTAAACATGCCCAGTCAAGGAATAATGATTTAATTGGCAACGAATACAAGATAGAAACCACTACAAGAAAATGCGCTATTTCCGACGGACTGAATCCGTCAGAAATCCGACGGTATTCCGTCGGAAAAGGCGCCTTCCGACCGCTTTCCGTCCAAAGCTCGTCGGAAACTGTCCGTCGGAAATACTTGGTCAAAAATTTCCGACGGATGACAATTCCGTTGGAATTCGGTCGAAACCTCCGACAGATATAATCCGTCGGGAAAGCCGTCAGTATTTTCCGACAGAATTGCCGACGGTGTTTTTCCGTCGGTAATTTATCAGTTCCGACGGATACTTATCCATCGGAAAATCCGTCAGTATTTTCCGACGGAATTCCCGACGGTGTTTTTCCATCGGTAATTTATCAGTTCCGACGGATAAGCATCGGTAATTTATCAGTTCCGACAGATACTTATCCGTCGGAAAATCCGTCAGAAAATACAAATTTTTTTTTAAAATAGGTAAATAAAAATGATTTGTCAACATTGCTACAATGTCAAACCTGCTACAATATTCATAAATTTAACAAATACTCACAATTAACATAAAATCATAAAATACAATAAATATAAAATCATATAGAATAATGAATACAAAAATCAAGATAGATCTGCTGGATCGTCTGTTGTCCCTGCCTCGTCATCGTCTGGAGCTGGATCCTATATTAAAACAAATTAAAATGAGAAACATTAATAATAAATAAAAGACATACATTATTTTCAAAAATGAAATTTAAAACATGTGATTATTTCTCAAGCTTAATACAATACTATTTTTAGATCCATCATTTTCTTGGGTGTTTTTAGATCCGTCCTTTGAATGCTCAACCTAATCCGGAGATCCAAATTGGATTCTGTCAGTTCCCACACGTCACTTTAACCCACCCGGTCGTGTCGGAGAAAACGGCACGTTGATCGGATCCCTATTTGGGATTTTAGACCCCCGGGTTGCGTGTTTTAACCATTTATATATGTTTGGCCGTGTTATTAGATCCATCCTTTGAATGTCCAACCCAATTCGGGGATCCAAATTGGATTCCGTCAGTTTCTACACGCCACTTTATCCCACCCGGTCGTGTCGGAGAAAACGGCACGTCGATCGGATCCCTATTTGGGACTTTGGACCCCCGGGTTGTGTGTTTTAACCTTTTATATATACTTGCCCATTTTTACATCCGTCCTTGAATGCCCAACCCAATCCGGAGATCCAAATGGATTCTGTCAGTTTCTACACGTCACTTTAACCCACCCGTCGTGTCGGAGAAAACGGCACGTCGATTGGATCCCTATTTGGGATTTTGGACCCCCGGGTTGCGTGTTTTAACCATTTATATATGCTTGACCGTATTTTTAGATCCGTCCTTTGAATGCCCAACCCAATCAGGGGATCCAAATTGGATTCCGTCAGTTTCTACACGTCACTTTAACCCACCCGGTCGTGTCGGAGAAAACGGCATGTCGATCGGATCTCTATTTGGGATTTTGGACCCCCGGGTTGTGTGTTTTAACCTTTTATATATACTTGCCTGTTTTTAGATCCGTCCTTTGAATGCCCAACTCAATCCGGGGATCCAAATTGGATTCCGTCAGTTTCTACACCTCACTTTAACCTAACCGGTCGTGTCGGAGAAAACGGCACGTCGATCGGATCCCTATTTGGGATTTTGGACCCCCGGGTTGTGTGTTTTAACCTTTTATATATGCTTGACCGTATTTTTAGATCCGTCCTTTGAATGCCCAACCCAATCGGGGATCCAAATTAGATTCTGTCAGTTTCTACACGTCACTTTGACCCACCCAATCGTGTCGGAGAAAACGGCACGTCGATCGGATCCCTATTTGGGATTTTGGACCCCCGGTTGTGTGTTTTAACCTTTTATATATACTTGCCCGTTTTTAGATCCGTCCTTTGAATGCCCAACCCAATCCGGAGATCCAAATTAGATTCTGTCAGTTTCTACACGTCACTTTAACCCACCCGGTCGTGTCGAAGAAAATGGCACGTCGATCGGATCCCTATTTGGGATTTTGGACCCCCGGGTTGCGTGTTTTAACCATTTATATCGGTTTGACCGTGTTTTTAGATCCGTCCTTTGAATGCCCAACCCAATCCGGAGATCCAAATTGGATTCCGTCAGTTCCTACACGTCACTTTAACCCACCCGGTCGTGTCGGAGAAAATGGCACGCGATCGGATCCCTATTTAGGATTTTGGACCCCCGGGTGTGTGTTTTGACCCTTTATATATACTTGGGTGTTTTTTAGATCCGTCATTTCAATGCCCAACCCAATCCGGAGATCCAAATTGGATTCCGTCAGTTCCCATACGTCACTTTAACCCATCCGGTCGTGTCGGAGAAAACGGCACGCCGATCCGATCCCTATTTGGGATTTTGGACCCCCGGGTTGTGTGTTTTGACCCTTTATATATACTTGGGTGTTTTTTAGATCCGTCAATTGAACACCCGACCCAATCCGGAGATCCAAATTGGATTCCGTCAGTTCCCACACGTCACTTTAACCCACCCGGTCGTGTCGGAGAAAACGGCACGCCGATCCAATCCCTATTTGGGATTTTGGACCCCCAGGTTGTGTGTTTTGACCCTTTATATATACTTGGGTGTTTTTTAGATCTGTCATTTCAATGCCCAACCCAATCCGGAGATCCAAATTGGATTCCGTCAGTTCCCACACGTCACTTTAACCCACCCGGTCGTGTCGGAGAAAACGGCACGCCGATCTGATCCCTATTTGGGATTTTGGACCCCCGGGTTGTGTGTTTTGACCTTTATATATACTTGGGTGTTTTTTAGATCCGTCAATTGAACGCACGACCCAATCCGGAGATCCAAATGGATTCCGTCAGTTGCCACACGTCACTTTAACCCACCCGGCCGTGTCGGAGAAAACAGCACGCCGATCCGATCCCTATTTGGGATTTTGTACCCCCGAGTTGTGTGTTTTGACCCTTTATATATACTTGGGGTTTTTTAGATCCGTCATTTCAATGCCCAACCCAATCCGGAGATCCAAATTGGATTCCGTCAGTTCCACACGTCACTTTAACTCACCCGGTCGTGTCGGAGAAAACGGCACGCCGATCCGATCCCTATTTGGATTTTGGACCCCTAGGTTGTGTGTTTTGACCCTTTATATATACTTGGGTGTTTTTTAGATCCGTCAATTGAACGTCTGACCCAATCCGGAGATCCAAATTGGATTCCGTCAGTTCCCACACGTCACTTTAACCCACCCAGTCGTGTCAGAGAAAACGGCACGCCGATCCGATCCCTATTTGGGATTTTGGACCCCCTTTATATATATTTGGGTGTTTTTTAGATCCGTCAATTGAACGCCCGACCCAATCCGGAGATCCAAATTGGATTCCGTCAGTTCCCACACGTCATTTTAACTCACCCGGTCTTGTGGGAGAAAACGGCACGCCGATCAGATCCCTATTTGGGATTTTGGACCCCCGGGTTGTGTGTTTTAACCCTTTATATGTAATTTGTTGTTTTTTAGATCCGTCAATTGAACGCCCGTCCCAATCCTAAGTATATGAAATTAATACTAATACTGACCTGAGCTGCTGGCTGTGTGGGGCGTACTCCCTGCATTATTGGGATGAACTGCTGAACCATATCGCTGAACTGCATCTGTAGCTACCCGCTGCGTCTCTATCTCTACCCGCTGCGCCTGTAGCTCTACCCGCTGCGTCTGTAGCTCTACCCGCTGCGTCTGTAGCTCTGTACGTAGCTCCTCCCAATGATGCCTCTAATGTCCTCTACACCACTGACGGGCGGCGCAGAAGATGAACTCGTGTGTGCCGGGGGAGCGATCGAACTGGCATATGAGGACAACACTCGATGAGTATCCAGGCTGTCCCCAAAGCCGTACACTCCACCCTTCCTCGGCACTCCCGCTGCCTCGACCCAAGCGTCCGCATCCAAATCTGGCTGGGGAGTGCCCTCTGTGTAGCGCTCCGCCATCGTCCTGTCGTACGTCTCCTGTAAAAAAATTTAAAATTAAATTATTGAAAACAAATTACTTTAATATCATAATCGAATTCATAATTTAAAGCTTGACTTACAGCAATCGTGCGGGCACTCTCGGTAACATAGTCATCCGTCCCCTTCCGCTTATGAGTCCGGTCAAATAACTCGCGGAAAGTAGGGGCACGCTCCAGGTCGTGATGCTTAAAATTCAACAAAATTAGTTAGTTTCACAATAATAATCCATATGTATATATGAATCGAACAATAAAATACTTACCAATTTTTGACTGTGGGTCGCATAAGATACGGATCACTAGTATGCATATTCTTCTCCGGTTGAGTTGCTCTGTTGCGTATTGCCACCTGTGACCGCTGCTGCCATGGTCCAGCAGCCCAACGCTCGCAAAGGGACTCCCAATAGTCCCTCCGCAGCCAAGCAGGGCCGTAATCCACCCAAGCCATAGGATCCCGGTTGCCTGTGGTTTTCATTGCCTTGTCCCGTACCTCCCACATCGACTTTCATAATTAGTCTGGGCCGTAATCTCCCAGACGGCTCGAGCTCGAGGGAGATCCTCGAGTCTCGTGAACGCGAACCTCCGCTGTAAAGAAATAAAATTAATCAACGTTCTGCAATAAACCCAAATTAATAATAATTGAATAAATGACTTCAACTCTTCTAAAAAATAAAAATATCGTAAACATGCCAAATAATAAATCCCGGACTGGCACCGGGAAGTCTCTCCATGCATCCACTGGTCCTGGAATATGTGCGTGGACCAGCGTCGTAATATAGCGGGAAGCAGGGCTGGTATCTATCTTCCCCCTGCAATTCCACATTAATTTTCTACATGAAATGTATATCCTAAATAACAAATATAGTAACATGAGATGATGAACTTTACCCTGAGATCCAGCATGGTTGTCATCCTGGTAGCTGAGGCCCCTCCTCAGCTGCTGGATGCTGGCTCTCCACCTCTGTTGAAAACAATTTAGTACACTTTTATTGTATAAATTGCAAGAGACCAAACATACTAATCTATTGAAACATACGTTTACCTTGTGGTGAGGAAGAAGACGAAGGTGGCACTGCTCGGATGGTCGATAGGGAGGCAAAATTTCATACACATTAGAAAATATGAATTTCAAATAAACAACAATATAGAAATTTACCTGTCGCTGGGACGACGGGCGTGGACGGGGAGGCAGTCCCTGCAAAATTTCATACACATTAGAAATTATGAATTTCAAATAAACAACAATATAGAAATTTACCTGTCGCTGGGAAGACGGGCGTGGACGGGGAGGCAGTCCCTGTAAAATTGTATGTACGTTAGTTCTCATGAAATCAATATAAACAATAATACTCATATGGTTTTTTGTGTACATATGCATATACCTGTCGCGGACCTGGAGGCAGACGTGGACGGGGAGGCAGTCCTCTGCCAACGGACGTGGCAACCGTCCGACTGCGTCCTCCACGTACCATATCTCTATTGATATAATAAAGATATAGCAAGTCATCAGCACTCAATTTGAAGTAGCAATTTATTATGAACATGTAATTAACAACAACACCAATTTCTTACAAAATATGCAGTATATTATCTATATTCATCATCAGATGCTGAAGACATATTTAATTCAGCATCATCTTCATCATCATCCTGGAATTCATCCTCATCATCTTGGAGTCTTCCTCCACATCAGACTCCACCTCCCGCTCAGCGACATTTGGGTCAACTTCTTCTTGTTCGTTATCCTTATGTAAGCAAATTGTTTCATTTATATCATGAACATTGTACTGCGTAGAAGCTGCCAACTCTCGTGCGTCACTCCGATCTGATTGGAAAAAGTTGTCATTAACACCTTCGAGCTCATCATCAGTCGGGAGAAGCTCATACTCAGGGAATAGTCTTGATTTCACTCTACATGCAGCCCACCAATCTCTTAATTTAAGGGATGTATAATTTGAATAATAAACTTGTTGGGCTTGTGCCGCCAGGATGAATGGCTCATATGTACTCAATTTGGACTTATGCTTCACATCGATTAATCCATATGTTGTGTCATGACGAATAGATGTCGGGTCAAACCAATGACACTTGAACATAAATACATTGTTGTCTTGTCCCAAAAATTGCAGTTCAATGACTTCTTCGAGAATGCCATAATAGTCAATTTCATTTTCATTGTAGGCACTTCCCTTCACACATACGCCGTTGTTCATCGTAGACTTATTCCGTCCATAATCTCTCGTGTGAAATCTGTATCCATTCACAATGTAGCCTGGATAGACACGTACAATCTTCGAGGGGCCAAAACTAATCTGTTGTACTCTTGAATCGGGAATGAAGCCTTGTTCAACCTATTATGAGATAAATAGACAAACATTGAATAAATGACTTCAACTCAGTCTGCATAAAAACATAACACTTATGTTTCAAAATAATTAGACACATACTCGAGATCTTAACCAAGTAGGAAAAGACTTCTCCTGTTCCTTTTCAACCTGCACGTCAGTTAGACGTGGATTCCGTCGCAATATGACCGAGTCAAACTCTCTGCAATGTAAATGTCACACAACCGTTAGGTTCTGCAGCAATGCACGCAAATGATGACGAATAAGTGTGGAGAGCTTACTGAATGTAAGGGTCTAGTTCTTCGCAATTCATGAACACGTAGATCTCCGCAGCTACCAACTCTCTGTCTTGGAGTGCGCGAGTAGATGAAGATCCGAACGCCCGTCCGGGACACTTGAATACAGAGAGTCGGTCTAACACCTCGGAATCTCCACCATCATCATTACGTGGAGGTTGAGTGCGTCGAGTTCGTATTTCCGTGTCAAAGTACATCGAACAGAAGTTCGATATCTCCTCAATGAGGTACGCCTGAGTAATGGAGCCCTCAACTTGTGCTTTGTTACGGACTTTCATCTTAAGATCGTGCATGCACCTACGACAATAATTCAAATGCATACATAAGTAATATAAAAGATCGTCGTAATGGCAATAAATTGAGATGTAGAAATATACCTCTCAAACGGATACATCCATCGAAATTGTACTGGTCCTCCGACCCTTGCCTCATATGGTAAATGGATGATCAGGTGCTCCATTGAATCAAAGAATGCTGGAGGAAATATCTTCTCTAATCTGCAGACTGTCTGAATTATATTTTGCTCTATATTTTGCAAGTCATGAATTTTGAGTTCTGATGCAGATAAATTCTGAAGAATTGACTCAGCTCAGTCATTGCTCCCCATATTTGTTTCGGCAACAACTCACGAAAAGCAAGAGGCATCAGTCTTTGCATGAAAACATGGCAGTCATGACTCTTCATTCGTATTTTTTCCTCGTTGACATTTACACAACGCGCAATATTCGAGACATATCCATCCGGAAATCTCAATTGCTTTAACCATTGCAACACTTCCTTAATCTGTCTGGCCCCAAGCACATATGCAGCTTTAGGTTGCACCACTTTTCCTTGAACATGCTGTAGCTCTAGTTCTGGACGTTTGCAAAGTACTTTCAAATCGAAACGTGCCTTGACGTTATCCTTCGTTTTACCTTTGACGTCCATAACTGTGTTGAACACATTATCAAAAACATTCTTCTCTATATGCATGACGTCTAGGTTATGACGTATCAAAAGTGTTGACCAATAAGGCAATTCCCAAAAAATGCTTTGCTTCACCCAATTGTGATCCTTCCCAAAGCCAGGGATTTGTCGGGTACTACAAGCCAGTTGTGTTACAGTCGGTAAGTTCTGGACCCGCCTCGCCATGTTTCCACCAGACACCCGTTTCATATCTACCTCCTCCATCACAGTTGTATTTCTCATAAAAGAATCCTTTTGCTTTCGGAAAGGATGGTCACTGGGTAGAAACCACCGATGACAATCGAACCAACAAGATTTTCCCCCAGATTTCAACACAAATGATTTAGAATCCTCCATGCAATAAGGACATGCCAACCTCCCATGTGTGCTCCAGCCAGATAACATGTCGTAGGCTGGAAAGTCACTTATTGTCCACATTAATGCAGCCTTCAGATTGAAATTCTGTTTTCTGGATGCATCATAAGACTGCACACCATCTGACCATAACAATTTCATCTCATCAATCAACGGTCTGAGATATATGTCTATATTCTTTCCTGGACTTTTTGGACCCGGTATCAGCAATGAAAGGAACAGATTCTCACGCTTCATGCACATGCCTGGCGGAAGGTTATACGGTGTTAGGAATACTGGCCAACATGAGTAAGATGCCACGAGCCTCCGAAAGGATTGAAACCATCTGTGCATAAACCAAGCCGTACGTTGCGTGGATCTCTTGAGAAGTAAGGATGAGTACGGCTAAAATGAGCCCAAGCTTCACCATCGGCAGGATGACTCATTTCACCTTCGTCGCGACGGACTCTTTCCGCATGCCAAGTCATATGTCCAGCTGTCCTCGAGGACATGAACAATCGCTGCAATCTGGGTGTGATAGGAAAGTACCACAATGACTTATACAGAACATCCTTCTGCTTTGACTTGTACCCTCTCTTGGGCTTGAACCTATCATGCTTACAAATACAGCATGATGTCTTATCTGCATCCTCTTTGTAGTACAGCATACAGTGATTCGGACATGCATCAATTTTCATAAAACCAAGCCCCAAATCATTCACCATCTTCTTCGCACGGTAAAAGTCAGTAGGTAACCTCTCTGATTGAGGAAGCATGCTCTTGACCAGTAAGAGAAGCCGGTCAAAACAACTCTCGCTCATATGAAATTCAGATTTCAAATTCAATAGCTGCGACACTGCAGACAACCGTGTATGCTTCTCACAACCATCCCATAATGGCTCATCAGCATCTCGAAGTAACTGATAAAATCTCTGAGCTGTATCATTCGGCACTTCTTCATTTGTTTGATCTTCATGAATATTGAACTCCGGACCAGCAGCATCGACAACCATGTCTACGTACGTACTTGTGGAGGCAAAGTAATTAGCTGGTGCAGACGACTGAATATTCAACTCACCATGACACGACCATAACTCATAATGGCCAACAAATCCTCTCGTATACAGATGATGCTGCACATCCCATGTCGATATCCACTTTCTGTTCTTACAAGCCGAACACGGACATCGGATGTTACCCATCGGATCAACTGCTACTGATGAATTACTCAATGCAAACTCAATAAAATTGTCAACTCCGTCTTTAAACTCCTCGGTCACAACTCCATTCACTATTCCACGGTACATCCATGACCGATTCTCATAAGACATTTTTCCTACAGATTAAATGTCATGTCCCGAGTTAAAATCCAACACACCCTCACATCATTCAAGTACCATACATATGATACATACGTTATATGGAGAGTCCCAGAGCTAATGGGTGAAATAAAGCGTTGACGTAAAGATAAATGAAGAGTAAACATACATGAATATCAAATAAATTTGAGCACTATATAAATACTTAATGGTATTGAACATTAAAAACAACACAAACTGTGATGTCTTCATATTAGGCCACCACCACTTGATCGGCTCTTTATTCACCAGCTTCTCAGTAGATTTCCTAGGGAGTGAACTAACACTGATATCCCTAAATATAGTTTGCCAAATACATCTCTTCGTACATAATGGAAGACATAACTTTGAGAATGTCAAGTTCTTTGACACAATTATTTTTCACAAATTTACACCAGTCTTTTCCAATAAACATGTACATACTACCACACCAACTGCGTCGTAAGATTACAGAATATCGCACTCCTTTTTCATCTTGAACAATAACAGATAATCCACTTTTATTTTCTAAACTTTGTCTTTCTTCTTTCCGAATAATCTTTATGATTTTCTTCATCTTCTCTTTCACCAAAAGTAAACCATCATGCAATCTTCGAATATCGAGCGGAAATATTTTACGTTCAAACAAACAATTACTTTGATACGTTGGACATTTGTTCTTCTTTGAGTCTAATTTCCAATCGCGAACTCTCATCACTAATAGAAAAAAAAAATTATAACATTTTATTCATGAGTAATTTAAAATATGAAATTAAATCATAATATAATAAATATGAAAAAATCTCTCAAATGGCTACAAATAAACATACGAATGTTGAATGATTAACTTGCAGTGTGAAATTTGTGAAAGTAAACAATATGTTTAACAAAGAAAGTCATTGCATTGTTTATTTTCATGTCAAGCGTAAAAAAATAACATCGAGCAAGATAAATAAAAAATAACTTAATTTACCAAAAACTTTGAATATAAGCAATTAGGAGAAGGAACTTGTAGGGGAAGGGGGGCACCAGGATGGGGAGGGGGTGCTGGGACGGGGAGGGGGAGGGGGGGCATTTGTACTCGACGAATTGTACTCGACGAATTTTCATATTTTAAAACACTTCAATAATAGATTCATTGCTTACATTCTCAAACAAATATTTCTCAAGTAGTCAAATCAAGTTCATCAACAGAAGTAGATTCTTGATGACTTGGGAGTGGAGTTCTACAACTACTAGAACTTCCTGCAGTGCTTTGTCCCAGTGGAATCCTGAAACTTAGTCCAGTGGGGTCACTTGGACAATTTTCAAGATTTTGATAATTTATTATATTTTATTAAAAAATTAAAAAAATTGCAATCATACACAATATGCTCTTTCACTTCATCTTGCAAATTTGGATGATAATCTGATATCTTTTTCAACAATATGCTCTTCTCACTTCATCTTGCAAATTTGGATGATAATCTGATATCTTTTCCTTAATCCTGGATCTGATTCTAAAGAAGTCAAGTCCAATGTTCCTCTAATTGTGCTACATTTTGTTGTTGCACTTCATTAGTGGAAGAAGATCCTTGCAATGAATTCTAGAACTACTAGAACTTGATGCATTACCTTGTCCTTCACTTAATTTCACAAATAAGACGAGAGAGAGAGAGAGAGAGAGAGAGGAAAAGGGGGTGGGGGTTTCGGCGGAGGAAGTAAAGGTATTTACCGACGGCATTTCCGACTACAAATATCCGTCGGAACTTCCGACGGATATTCCGACGGATCGGAATATCCGTCGGAATTACTACCGACGGATATCCAACGGTAATATGTCCGTCGGAAGATCCGTCGGTATTATCCTTACCGACGGATATTGCCGACGGAATTATTTCCGTCGGAACTTCCGACTTATTGTTCGACGGACATTAGCACACTATTTCTTTTAATTACATATATACCACATGGTTTTTTTTATCTTACTCATGCACACATGCTTATGACATGGACACATGCTAGAAACTTTTCAGAAGTTTATGTTACTATCTAACAGTAACTAAACATTGATTAAATGAGATTTAACTAAACATGCTTATCATGATTATAAAAACTTCATAAATTCATAACTATTAAAAATAGAAGTTAGAACATGCTCAGATTTTATCTTAGGCTACTTACATGTGAAATAACACATTTATAATTTTGTAGAATTTTTGAAGCATTATAACTATCTTTTGAATTTAAATCAAATTTCAAGAGGATATTATGTAAACGCTTAAAAATTCTACAAAAGGGATAAAATGGGTTAAATAGTCTATAACAAGCTTATGATACTCAAAATCCTAGATCAAAATATTCTAAACATATTTCATGGTATAACTACTTTACAAAAATTAATTTAACATGCATATGGTAATTCTCATATAAGCAAAAAATATATAAATTCTATAATTATCAAGAAAATATTCGAGGCTCCATGATCCTCTCATAGTGCTCAACACACTATGACAGAACCGTCAAAACCTATAAATACGCACAAATCTCACAAAATTATTAAATACATTCTATTCAGAAAAATTTAGAAAATTGAAGGGGGGGGCTGGGGTGGGAGGAATGGAGGGGGGAGGGGGGGGGCGACAGGGTGGGGGGGTGGAAGGGGAGGGGGGCATCGCGCAGGGGGGAGGGGTCGGGTGGAAGGGGAGGGGTGGGTGTGTGCAGGGGGGGTGGTGGGGGGGGGGGAGGGGGGCTGGGTGGGGGGGGAGGGGGCCGGCGGGTGGGTGGGGGGGGGCATCCCGCAGGGGGGAGGGGGCAGGGGAAGGGGAGGGGGGCCGGGTTGCAGGGGGGAGGGGGGCATCGCGCAGGGGGGAGGGGGGCCGGGTTGAAGGGGGGGGGGTGTGTGCAGGCTGGGTGGGGGGGGGGGGGGAGGCGAGGTGGGCCGGAGGAAGGTGGCGGGTCTGAGGAAGAGAGGGGGAGGTGGACATTACCGGGAGAGGGGCGCGACGTGCGAGCGGCGCAGGGGCGGCGGCGAGCGGTGGGGACCGGTGGCGAGAGAGAGAGAGAGGATGAGAGGGACGAGAGAGAGAGAGAGAGAGGAGGGAGAGAGAGAGAGAGAGGGGAAAGAGGGGGGTTTCGCAGGACAAGGTATAGGAGCTTTACCGACGGATATGCCGACGGCAATGTCTGTCAGGAATATTCGTCGGTATGCTTTCATTACCGACGGATATGTCTGACGGAAATATTACCGTCGGAACGGCCGACGGATATTCCGACTGACATTGCCGTCGGAATATCCGTCGGAATTACCGACGAAAATTAATCCGTCGGAATATCCGTCGGTAATCCCGCTTTTTCTTGTAGTGAGCTAGGGCAAATAGGGGCGTTTGAAAGTTAACAACAAGTAGTATTTATGAGAATAATTTCATGGCATGAGATCGAGTACATGCATAGATTTAAGATAAACAAGAGGGTTTGAGTGCATGGATATGACAGGGATTGGACGAATTAATACTCCATCATGGAGCCACAAAAAAATAGGTAAAATATAGGGCTTTCAAAGAGGGGTGCAAGGACTACCCAGGGTTAAAGTTTCACGATTTGTGCTTGAGAGATTGCCTACTTTTGTTGCTGTAATGAAGACCTAAGTTTGAAGATGAAAAACGAGATCCCTCCTTGGTTCCTAGCCTCCTCCCCTTGCTCTCCACGTCCAGAACTCCTCCTCTTCATCCTCCAGAGCTCCAACAACAAACTATGGCATGGTAGGGACAGATTTAGGGGTGTATTGGGTTGCTAATAAAGTCCTAACCTTCTAAAACTCCTTCCTTCCATTAAATTCTAAATTTTCATATTTATCACCTCCCTTCCTAGCATTTATCTCCTAATTAGGATTGGGAAGAGAGCCAATTTCGTGGGTAAAGGGTTAGGGTAAGTATAGGACTCCTTATTAGGATATATATGGCTTATTTAATATTTATCTTACCCCTTTTATTAATTACTATTATTTTTAATACGAATTTCACTTAATTAGCTCTCATCTCATGATGAGCTTTTCCCATTTGGGCTCAACAATCCATGTTAGGACCATTAGTAAAACCCATTATCAATTTAGCTTAATGGTTATTAATTTAATTTCCCTTTTATTCCATTTATTCTCCCTTTATTCTAATTAAATCTATTTATCTCATAAATTTTTTTATTTTTATTAGGATTTAAAAATCAAGGTTGCTACATGTTGAATCATGTGGTATAGAGACTTAGAAGTGTTTTGTCGTTGTATCTTGTTATTTTTCTTCATTAATTTTTAAACTTTAATCAAACTTGCATACAAGTCAATGATTTTTAGATGTCTTTTTAATTTCAATTTAGGTGAAAATGTTGAATCTTTGGTAATGTTGAATCTTCACATTCAATACTTATTGGTGCATCATATTCTTGAATTTTGTCCGTGCGATAGTGCCGCAGTGGACACCCAGGTGGGTGAGAGTAGAGCCACCCAAGTTCGATACCTCAAACAACCAATATGTGACACATCTTTCTTCCTATTTTCTTCATTTCTAATAATTTATGATAGAAAATCAAGGTTTGTCACGTCAGCCGGCCCAACTGTGTCGAGGTCGCCCTAGCATGGTACGGATCGAACCATGCCTGTGATACACGGTTCAATTCGGTGGACCCTATTATAAAAAACAATAATAAAAAATAAAATGAAGAAGATAGAAGAATAAAAAAATAATATTAAATAATATATTTAATTGTATCGTTTCGACCGTGCCAAGACTTGTGGAACCCTAACACCGTACGGTACGACCGTGCCGTCGCGATCTACAGTAGTACAGCCAACCCTACAGAAAACATGTGAGAAACGCAAAAAATTTAGATCCAAGAGTAGATATTACAGTTTGGATTCATAAAGAAAGAAGAAGAAGCTCTAGAGTATAGAAGGTCGATGGAATTTTTCATGATGGACATGAGATTTCAGGAGGACACAATCACATATCATTGTAGAATTTATGTGAATTTGACTATCCATTTGTCTTTAGAAAATGATGTTGATCATCAATTTTATTGTTGAATGTGTGAACTTGACTTTATGTACATGCATACGTAGAAAAATATTAGAAAATGGATGTTGTTCAATATTTCATGAAATTGAAATTTTTTCATGTATCGAATTGTTCGTCTTTTGTGGTTGTGTTATTTCTTTTATTTTTATTGTATTAATATTTCGTAGTACGTTATTTATATATATTATATATTTTAAAAAATAAAATTTTGAGACTAAATTTATGATCGCATTGAAGTCGATTTTCAAATTTAGCATTAAAATTTGTGTTGTGTTATTAGTTTTTATTGTGTTAGTAAAAAAGGTTTTTAAAATATATTTATTGTATTAGAAAAAAAAAGTGGTTGAGATTGATTTGTGACCGAAAAAATCGGTCTCAAATATTTGAGACTATATGCATTTTGGTCATAGATTCGGTCTCAAGACAAATTTTTATCATAATTTATTTTGGAGACCAAATAATAATGGATCACAAATTCAGTCTCAATTTTGAGATCAAACTATTATCGAAATTCATTTCGGTCTCAACATTTTAGTGACTGAGGTGGTTTCGGTCACAACTTAGGTCTCAAAATTAAGTCAAAATTTGTGATCGGTTCTTGTTCGGTCCCTAAATTTTGTGACCACAAAATATCTTTTGTCACAAATTTGGTCTCAAAAATGAGACCGAAGTTTGTGACCAAATAGTTTCGGTCATTAATATTTTGAGACAGTGATACATTCGGTCAGAAATTGGTCTCAATTTTGAGACCGAATTTGTGACCAAAATGGTTTTGGTCACTAAGGATCAAAGATAGAATTTAGACTGAAATAATTTAGTCACAATTCGGTCTCAGTTAGAGACTGAATAGCAACACATGATATTCAGTCACAATTTATCAACTAAATTCGATCTATCTTTTCAATCTCTATCACTAAGTTTTTTACCTAGCAACCGAATAGAGACTGAATAGGGACCAAAATAGTCGGTCTCTGTTCGCACATTTTTCTTGTGGTGTGATTACAGTCCCTCAACTGAACAAGTTACTCAACACCCCAGTTGGTCTTCTCTTTTTGCAAGAAAAGGAACAAATCTGTCTTTCTTAAAAAAAATAAAGAGTAAGCTATCGAGATTAAGTTAAAAAATAATAAACTTGAAATTCTTTGATCTTCGACAGTAACTTGAGAGCTAAAGAAATTATATAAAAAGCTCAATCGTTCAGGCTCATAAACTCTCTCACAGATTTACGATATCACATAGAAAGAGATGAGAAAGAGGAGGGTTTGAATGTTGAACACTTGAACAGATTTTTTTTGTTGCCTTATTATGTGTTTTCTAACTCCAGCTTCAAGGCCTCTATTTTCTTTATACAGTCTTTTGAAGTGGAGCTCTTTCTTTCCATGGCTCTTTTTCTTTTTGTGTATCTAAATTATATATTCATCACTTCTATATTCAAATTTGTGCAAGAATCATAAAAAATGTCAATATCCGTGCAACAAGACTGAATGTTTTGCACACGTTCAGGTGTTTCTTTTACACGAAAAACGTGTGCACGATGATCCTTTGCTGTGGTTTTCTTGAGCAATTTTAATATATATTTTGTTATAATATCAATATAAACATAAATATTATATTTTTTCTACAACAATTTATATGTGCAAATATCTAACTTCTTTATCATATTGATAGCCATATTGGGTGACCGTCTTTCTTGTGATAAAAAATCCTTAGGTTATAATTAAAGACGGTTGTCTTGTTGTGTCATGTTGGACTTCATCCAGTTTGATAGAAGGGGTACCCCTGGTTAAAATTACTTTTTGAGTTTGGTAGGGGTGGGTGGACTAACTAGGGGTATCTCTAGTTACCCCCATTTTTTGTGGGTAACTCTACCCCTCCTCAAAAGGTGGGGTAGAGGGTGGGTAACTTTTTTTTTCAAAATTTTTTAAAAATTATCATTAAATTATAAATAATATTTATTATAGATCTCTTAAATTATAACTTTTTACATTCTCTTAATAAAGATAAATAGAGTCAAAGTACATAGTTGACTAAAAAAAATAAAAAATAACCATGGTAATTTAACCAACCATCCAAAGTGGTTTTCTTAGAAAAAGGTGGGTTAACCCACCCATGGGTAATTTACCCATGGGTAAACTAACCTCTTGTCAAACTACATTTATTTTTTTGGGTTCTTCGGCGCAGTGGAAGCCACTGCGCCTAATAACGCTAATTTCTTGTGCTCTTAGGGATCGAATTCTAGACGCATCCTATCTTAAGCCGTCGGGTGTCCACTGCGTCATGCACAGGGACATGCGACTCTGGACATGATTCTTCGACAACTTTGGCTCCTGCATGTACCACATGTGAATGTGAATGTGGGTTAGGACGTGCCTACATACATGCATGTGGACAGACCCAAGTTCTTATGATTTACATAATCCACCCCATATCGTTTGCAAAAAAGAGGCATGATTTAATCAGCAAACAAACTTTTCAAATGTTAAATAGGGCAACCTAAATTTTAAATGATATATAAAATGGAAGCTTTTAAATTACATAAGCGTATAATTAGTGAACTATGTTACGGGATTAATACACTAAAGATATGTTCAAGTACAGTTCGCCTTAAGCTTTTCAAAAGCACGATGAAAGATGCAGTAAAAAATGCGCACCATTTAAAAGTCCAATATAAAACATTTACAGTGTATTATATGTTCACATATCAAAGGTTCGGACTTCAAATACGGCTAATATATGGCATTAATATGATGATGTATAGGTACAAATTAAATAAGTTTACCTAATACAATCGTTATTGTGCAGTTAAAATAAAATAAAATATATTATTATCATTATAAATACTCATGTGCTTTAGCTCGGCAACAAAAAGTAGCGAAATAAATTATGCGCACCCAAATGGCCAAATAAGTACTTGGTAATAGAGCCCGTGCAAAGAAGTCGTTTTATGCTTGTACGTATATACATCCTTAAGAGCTCTCGACATTACTTGATGCATATAAAATTGAATCTTCGTCCTCCGGACGACGTGTTGAAGGTTTCTAAAGCTTTCTACGTTGTACACATATTAGGAGTTATCTCCACATAGACATGTTCGATTACATTTTTCTCAAGAATCTCATTATACTATAGTTTCAATTTGGAACGCCTATGATGTCATCTGGGAGACTTGATTTGTAAGGCTCTAAAGACTGATGCATGAGTTGAACATATATACTCCTATCGCACGTAGAACTAGATGATCCAAACTTGATCAAAAGCACTATAACTCTTTAAGTTTGACATATAGTGATGAATCACAACAACCCTGTTGTCTCAGGGTTCACAGGCCAAGATCGGAATTAGCAACAGGTCAGGAAAGAAGACGCTGCATTGGTGGGTAATTGTGTTAAGAGGATGGATAAAGAATCCCCCCACCCACGCACATACATGAAGTTTTTAGTAATTAAGGTCGAAATCATCCCATTATAAACATTAATAGATGGAGAGCTCTCTTTATGTCCGCATTGAATCAAAGAGGCCGAAGTTTCTATTAGATTTACACAAAAGGAAATGCCCACAGGTCTCTTGTACCCGCCTTGCTTCCGCTTTCTTCCGAGACAAAATGCCAACAAACACAGTTGTATGCCTAGAGCTCTCTCTCTAGTGATGGAATGGAACACCAAGGACACCACGAATACAAACACAGACACACTCACAGAGGGAAGCAGAAAAGGCATACTGGGATCACCCACTCTCGCCGCGCAACTCACTGTCGTCTCCATGTGCGGTGGCGAACGAGGTTGCCCTCGACTTCGATGACCTGGACGACGACCTTGAGCTCGGGGACTGCTGCTTCGCCTTCTTCCTCTTTGTCTTCTTGGGGGCTTTCGGTATGTCAGCAGGTGGGCGTGGTCCAGGGTCGGCGATGGTGGCCGTCGTTGTAGCTTGCAGTCCTCTGGCTTGGTCAAAATCTGGAAGAACATGCATGGAAGAACAGGGAATCATGTCTCAGACGCATTTTGACAAACAGGTAATGGGCAAGATTACAAATTCTAACACAACAGACGTGCAGTGGTCTGAGATGGGAATATCCATCCACATAGCTCCAAAGTGCTGCAACTGAAACCGAAAAAATAATTATAAGATTCTCCAATTCATGTCTCAAACGGAGAACCTCTCGCCTTCATGAGATCACTAGCACATGCCATTGAGAAGGAGACAAGGGTTTGAGAGGGTGACCATGAACGCACGTGGTTGAGTGGGGGGGGGGGGGGGGTCTCATGCTCTCCCGATCACATTCCATTGCCCCAGCAAAACCCCAAACGACAAGACCTGCTCACGGGGAACATCGGCTGCAGAAAACCTAACCCTGGAGGGTCCATGTCTCAGAAGAACCTCATGCATGTGAGGTCCCAAGGAGGAGTTCACGGGAGGATTTGGCTGTGAAAACATTGAGAAAGCTCCGCCTCAAACACCCCAACAAAACCTAAAATTGCAGGTCTCTTGGAGATCTAATCTTGTCAAAAGTGAACTTTCAGGTTCTGAGGTCAATTCTATATCTTAAGTACATCCTTCTAGCATGATTAATATTGTGTATGTATATATATATATAATTATATGTATATTAAAAAAGACAGCCTCATATCACACGATCAGACCATGGAATGTAATGTTCTAACTAATTAAGAGGAAAAGTCAGCATTAATAAATTTATGTTGGTAGGTGAAATCTAAATGGGATATTTTATGGGAGTACCTTTGGGGGCATAGGCAGCATTTCCCTAATCAAAGATCAGAATGACAAGATGCCCCATACAAAGATAATTTGAAGCATGAACAATCAGACCATTAAAAGGGTGTTTTCTTTTTGTGGATAGTGATTAGAATAGCATATTCTGGAAAATATTGTCATGCATTTCACTCGCTCCATAAAAAATGCATGAAATAATTTTGCAAGAAATGTTCCTAGCCGAATGCATTTTCTGCAATTTCACCGTGGGTGTTTCAATCTGGTGAAAATTGAAAATGTAAACTCAACAAAAATAACTTATTTCATGAAGGGAAAAGAAGATGGAAAAAGGAACTGGCCTTGGGAAGCCCATGAGGTCTCCCTAGACTGCCCAAAGCTGCTCAAAGAGGTTGCTGAGAAATCTGAGGCCGTCTTAAACTCATTCATCTGCAAAGACAAGGAGAAAGGGGCTAGAAACAGGTCAGAGAAAATTTCAGGGAAAAAGCCAATAATTTTTTCTAAATAAAATGTAGGAAAAGCATACCCAACTGGGAGCATTCAGAGGAGAGCTGTCCCATCCAATGTGTGCCACATGTCTCACATCTGTTGGGTACCCAATCTCCATTTCATGTTCCTTATAAACTGCAGAAGAGAAGAAAGAAACCCATCCCATTACAATGAGAGAAAGGAAAAGAGAAAGGAGAAATGCTGAAAGAGTATTAGAAAGGCATTACCAAAGATTTGGGAGATGTACTTGAAACCCTTGAAGAAGCCCTTCATCTTGGTTGCCATGGCAGAAGGAGCAAGGCAGGAGAGGGTGGAAGGAGCAGCCCCCCAAGACCAGGCCCTTCATGTACGAAGAAAGATGCATGAGAGAAGAGAGAGCAAACACAAGATCAAAGAGGGGGTGAAGAGGAAAAAGGGGTTAGGGCATTGGAGCCAGGAAATGCCACATGGGTCTTCAGAAACCAGAATGCATCAGGCAGATGCCCTGCTGTTGTGTAATAAATAAAGGCAAGTGCAATTGATGCACCATAAATGTGTCCCCAATCAAATCCTATCTTTGATCTGTGCCAGCTTTCCAAGATATGGATATGCTAAAAACCTGATCAGATTAGTGTCCAAGTTAACATGCATCTGGGAGAAACTTTCCATTTCTCAACACACATCAAACCACACGCATCATAATCTAGTCTTTGAATGTCACAGAGAGAGAGAGAGAGAGAGAGAGAGAGAGAGTACCTCAAGGTTGCAACCCTCTGGGCAGTGAAAGCTTGAACATTCAAGATGTGGCCATTTCTCTTTCCACCCCATCTTCAATCATCTTTTCTCCCGTGCAAAATGCTGTAGAAAACCGTGCACGGTCTTGTATCAAGCAAAAGCAAAGAGCCTAGGACAGACCCACCTTGGAAAACAAGAGCACAACACGCTCTCTTCCCCCCTTGAAGATTATGGTTTCTTGCAGATACAGAGAGAGAGAGAGAGAGAGAGAGAGAGAAATGGAGGGGGAAACTGGTGCCAACGAGCATGGAAGGTCCAAATAAGGTGGTCTTATGCGTTGGGTGGATTCCAGCAGCAGTTAGAGAGAGAAGAGATCCTTGAACCGGTAAACCCTTTTCCCCATCCAGCTCCTCATTCTTCCCATAGGAAGTTATATATATATATATGCCTTCTCCATTGCCTTCTGCCAATGAAGAGAGGCCACGTAGGATATCGTAGGACCTCGATGGACCGGCAGAGTGGACCAGGATGCACAGAAAGAATCATTTCTCGGTCCATGGGGAGGGGCGAGGGGGACAGGGAAGTCGGGGGATGCACAAATCTATGAGAAAGTCTTGGCACACATCACTATCCTACGAATGTGTATACACTCTTATAGTGGATTGGGTGGCCAATCACATCAAATGTGATGGCCACCCAATCAGGAAAGGGTGTGTACCTAGTGTGTGCCTAGACTTTCCCCAAATCTAAACATGGGGAGCTCGACGTGTATGGAGGGTAAAAGAGGAGAATCTCTGCACTGTACCCCAGGTTAAGGGAGGGGTCATCCATGTCTCTCTCATTAATAACTTACAACTTACCTGGGTAATAACAAAGTCCCACCTATAAAAAATATCTTCTCATGCCTGCTTGGCTATATGTTTTTGAGTTTGGAAGAGGCTGATTTTGGGATCTTCCAGGAATCTGATGAATGCATCGGTTGTTTTGGCAAGTGACAAATGCTTTTAAAGGGACTTGGGGCATTCAACATGGCCCGATTATGTTTAGATTTAGGACTATCAATAAGTCAGACTTGGGCCAGGCGGCCAGCCTGACTCAAGTTTGATACTAATTTTCTAAGTTTAAATTTGACCCCAACTCAAGTGGCATCAGGTTGGATCCAATAAGATTTGACTAATTCATTAAATTACAAAATCTAACTTGGCCTGACTCAAAAATTTTAAATTTTTTTAATATTGTTTAAAAAATACATGTAGGACTATGAGCCTTGCAATTAAACATTATCTATGTTTACATTTAAAATCATGAATTCCATTCAAACTTGCCAAAAAAAATCAACTCATTATTTCCATTCAAATTTCAAAATATAAATATTTACATATATTACATAACTTTCCACAGACATAGATATATCAGTACAAAATCTGATTACTCTGAAAATAATTACATGAGCAGTACAGTTACAAAACCTAATGTATACTAAAATATGAATGTTCTTTCCTTAGAGAAGACAACGTTTGCTGAAAACATAGTCCAAACTTGCAGGCAAGGCTTAGTAAAAACTCATTTGAGTCAAATAAAAAATATTGAGTTCGAACTAAATTTTTAATGAGTCAAATTTTTAGGCTCATCTAAAAATCTACGAATTTAAAGAAGACTGGCGGTCCAACCCAATATTATCAGGCTAGGCCTACGAGTTTATCATGTCCGTCCAATGTACTGATAGCCCTTGTTGGATTTAGGATATTTTTTATACATAATTTTCTTTTAGAAAATCATTTTTTTGTGATTTTCTTTATTATTGGATAAATAATTCCCATAATTCTTGATTCCTTCAAGATATTTGAGAATGTAAACATCCCCCTTGCTGATTGTACCACAAAGAACTGTTGTTGAGTTCCTGAAGAATGGGGAAGCCCGTTAAAACCATGGGTTCTCAATCACAAGTAGGATTATTCTTTATTTACATGAAAAAGAATCAGTTCAAACTAAAGAATTTGCCTAATTATTTCTTTGTAGTGTCATCTGAAATTGTTAGACAATAGACTATCAATTAAAAATGAAAAGATGCAAATCATTATTGTCATAACCGGTCCTGAAATATTATATAGCACACAAATCTAAATGAAATTTATACATGCATATATATATATATATATATATATATATATATATATATATATATATATATATTAAGACTAACTAAAGATACAATCCAAAAATTGACAATTTTACACTTGCACTATTTATTTATACCATCTTGATATAGGAAAATATATAGTTTCAGAACTGTCTTTTAATGCTTCACTCTTCTCCATTAAAGCACCGCTATGTATATTCCATTTATTTGCTACCTTAGTTGTGAGACAGTAACTGTCTCTTTCTACGAGAGAGAAAATGTGAGAGAAATAAAAAAGTGACACTAAACCTAACTTCTTCATTAAAACGGCAGGTGGCCATTAACCGAACATAGATTAAATGGCTATAACATAGATTAGTTGTAAACGTACGTATGGCATTATAATGATCAAGAGACATCATAACCCATTTCTATATTGACAGTTGCATTCGTAGTGCTCTGTCTCTTTCATATAATTTGACATCAAAATCGCCACAGATGCACTTATATATGGTGACGATGAATAGTCACTGCTGGGCAATTTTCTTTTCTAGCAAATTACTGGGAGCATGCCCATTAATTATTATAAGTTTTTAAGATGATGTAAGATCTTATATATGCAAGAACACTTGTCGGCATATAATTAAGTCATTTCTCTTAAAGTAGGGATCTACTTCGATCCTACATGGGGGAAGCGGGAATTCTGTCAGTGCGAGAGAGATTTTGTGAGTCCCAACATATTTTATGGAAAAAATTAAATTAAAAAGTAAAAAAAAATTAAGAATTTATTTTTCAAAAAAATATTTTTTTATACTGACGGAGTTCCCTCCACTAATATAGTGAAGAGATTCAATTTTTTTTTTTACTGTGAGAATTTTCAAAACATTAATTTTGATGTTTCCTCTCAACTATATATATATGACTAGATCTGTGACGTGGGCTTCAAAGGATCCACTAAAATACACACGTGCTCTATATACTAACTTCTTATATATGATGATTTGAAGGAGAAGATCATGTGGGTACATAAAAGCTGTTTAATGGAAAGTCAATTTGCCTGTATATATCGTGCTTATATGCGATAATATTGTAACTCTCATATGGAGATGAATACCATAGGATGGGTTGTTCCCATGTTGTTAAAGCTATATATGCTAGCTAACTTGCAGGGACGTATATCATGTGTTATGTGAACATGTATAGAATGAAGCTTCTAATTAACCAGCTGTTGCAAACCTATCGCAAACGTGTAATGTGGGGAACTTGCCAGTGTTTTATATCATTTTTATAATATGTTGATAAGATCTCTTCAGAACTATTTGTATATATGTATGATATTATCAAGATCTGCTTTCGGGTATAATGTAATTGAAGTCATTTGGTTTTAATATACAAGAGAATTCCATCATATCTTTAATTAATGCTTATACTCTACTCTTGACAACTCATGCAAATTAAATTTTTTTGGTTCTTTCGACGCTACTTGCCAGCAGATGGGGATATCGAAATTTCTTTATAGTTCAATGGCTATCTATATACATGCCATCACATCATTACAATGGTTAGTGGTGTTGGTTTTTCTGTAACTATATAAAATATTAAGATCACATTTCGAAAAGATCAGCCAATTAATTGTTTGAGTTTTAGAGCTCGCAGTGCTATTGGATGGCTGAAAAATGTCAATCAGAAATCAAAATCCCTGGGGTACTGTTGGGCTGCTGATAGCCTTGGATTAATGAAGCTTGAAATTGGATTAGAAAACGATGTTATCCAAAAGGTACCGAATTCCACCCTGCAATAATATTCCAAGCATATATAGGAAAAACACCAGAAGATAAACATATTTTTGTTGTTTTTAGACTGACAAGATGTACTATATCTCTCCTCACCTACATATATATGGTTCTACATATTTCATATTAATGCTGGAGCTTCTGAAAGCAAACGATTTACGTCACACTCCAGACTTGCGAACTCTTCTTCATGGACCTGTTAGTTCATTAAACAACCTTTAAACGTACATCCCGTGCATTGCTTGTGTCTCCTACCAACCTCCTCTCTCTCTCTCTCTCTCTCTCTCTCCTCCAAGGCCGGCAAACTAAGGTCGAGCCACGCAGTTGCAGACACCTAAGAAGCAACCATTAATTGTTAAGGGAGAAAATGGCTGGCGTTAATCGTGCAGTGCACCAACGCTTCATGTTGGGTCACTCCTGCACTGCATGCATACGTTGTCTTCGTCGTTTCTCATATTGAAACGGGGATGGGTTCATGGTTCTTCCTTAAGGTTCTCTGTATCAGGCTCAATATTCTACAAGCAATTGTGCTGCAGCTGATCCTTATAAACGGGGAAAGGATCTTATATATGCATGTTGGCTCCAATATTACACTCCTCTCTTAGTTGGAAGAACCCCACTGTGCTGGCGTCGACTGCCTTAGTTTCTTGTATATAATTAACAAAATCTCTCCTCTTCGTAATTAATGTCTACGCAGCTTGCGTAAGACTTGCCCAACAAATGAGTACTGTTTAGTGGATAAGAACATGGTGACACGATCCCCATTCCTGATGCCAGATGTGCAAGATTTTGCTTCTGCAGAGGAGACAGGATTATTGGTTGCCTCTTTGGGAACTGGTCAGTCCACGTACCTACCCCATAATTAGATAACTAGATTTTCTCATGTGGTGCTGCAGATGGAATGCTCGATTGAGGAGGTTTCCCCTTGGAAGCAGCCACGCATAAGCCTGTATATTCATGCCTCATGTGGAAGGTGCTCTTGGCGTTCCATAACAGTACTAATTCGTGTGCCTCTTGCATTTTTTTTTTATCCCTTTCCTTTTTAAGTGCAAGGATAGAAGAAAGGAAGAATTCGAGCCTTATGTAAATCATTAAACCATCTAACTCAAAAATCGGATGTTTGGGGAGTACATGAGAGAGAGAATGAGAGATTTGATCTTCAGGGAGGAGATGGTGTCAGTCATGAAATCTTTTGTAGAATTTTTTTTTAAATAATGAAAGTTATTTTGGACATTTCTTACTAAGGATGTCCCATAGACGTCCAATAACAAAATTTCTCACTTCCATCACGGATGGTTATGGCAGGGTGTATGGGGATATTTGTCATCTAGAACAAGGGTATACATATAAATATAATGTAAGATAGATTCTCGTATAATTAGTCATCTAATAAGAGTATATATGCAAAATGTTTATCTCCACATATATAATATGAAATTGTTCTAATACATTTAACTTGAAAATTGAGACATTTGAGATTGTCCAAGAGTGTGAAAGATTCCAAGTAGACTGCAAAGCTACCTCGGTAGTATGCAAAATAGGGGTCCCAAATCTTTTGGAGCCTTCACCTCTTATAACTTGAAGATCCAACCCTGTTTGAATGCCAGTCCGGAGAATGAAAGGATTCGTATGGATTTCTAGAAGATGAAATAACAAGAATATGATCTTCATTAACTTAAGTTGTCTACTCCTTCAAATGGGTCAGACGTGACATAAAAGTTTATAACAATTTGCTTTTAGATGAAACCTGTTGGACACTATTCTATGCACAGTGTAGGAGCTGAAACCTTGTTGATTTGAGTTTCAGTTTATCTAGAATCCGTTCAAGTGACATACTAGAGTGGAGGAAGCAAATGTGAACTTCATTTGACTTGAAAGATATTGGAGAGAGGTGATTTCTGCTCTTAACCCATCTATACTATATATATATAACACAGTCTTAAAAAGTTGATGTGGCAGCACCACATTAATTTATCAGTATAACTTCTTTCTCTTCCCCGTGAAAGCGGTTCTTCTGTTAAACAAAAAGAAAAAAAAATGGTTGTAAGAAAAACCGTCCACCACGCTCAACTTCTTCCCTTAACTTCTTTCGCCTTCCCACGTCTGCCCGTCATTTCGCGGTGAAGATAGTGTGGGGGAGCCATCCTACTTATGCATCACTGCCCTCGCCCTCGCAGAGTCGCCCTCGCAGCATCCCCCTCGCAGTCGCAGCGTCGCCCTCGCAGAGTCACCCTCGCAGCATCCCCCTCGCAGTCGCAGCGTCGCCCTCGCAGTCTCAGTGCATCGCCGTCACCGACCCTGCTCGCTCGCCCCCGACGTCTGCCGCGCACGTGTCGGCGTCGCCACCATCGCCCAGTCGACCGTACGCCACCCTTCACGAGCACGTCGCCCCCGCCGATCGCGCGCTTACGCCACCGTGCTCACTTCCACGCGCTGTTGCCACTGCTACGTGATGCCGCTCGCGTGCTACTGCCACCGCGTTGGCCCTACACATTTGCCCGTCAAGCCCTGCGTTGTCCCGCTGTGCTCTTCAGCTCCATGTCATATGTGTCTGTGAAGGTCTCTCTCTCTCTCTCTCTCTCTCTCTCTCTCTCTCTCTCTCTCTCTCTCTCTCTCTCTCTCTCTCTCTCTCTCTCTCTCCTCTCTCTCTCTCTCTCTCTCTCAGAGCTCCTTCCCATCTCCGACGCCCCATGCATCTTTCACTCTCTCTCTCCCCCTCAAGGCCTTAAACCAAATGCCCACCCACCCCATTCTTCTTCGCATAGCTGCCTTGAGCGGGTTCCAGACATTGACCATCTCTGCTTGTGTGTGTGTGTGTGCAGGTCTTCCTGGATCCCTGAAGAAGTTCCTCCTCACCAAGCAACGCGGTGTTTCTGGTGCCTTCAGATCAGCGCTACCTGGTGAGAGCCGTCAGGTTCAGAGGCCCCTGTCAAAACAACCTAATCATCCAGGTAACGTCCAAATCCTTACCCTCCACACCCACCAGGAAACTCTCAACAGAGTAGTACCAATATTCTTCTGAGTCAATTAATTACAAAAAAACTGTTCTTTCTTCCAATAATGCACGTTCCGCTAGCTAGCTGCACAAGAACTGGGCCACCAACCGGAAACGCCTGGCCAAGTGCCCCCTGGAGTTCGGCCGAAAGGCGCTAGGCGGCGTCAGAGGCCGCTACTACGCCGTCACCGACGCCTCCGACGTTGACCTCCTCAACCCCAAGCCCGGCATCCTGCGCCCCTCACTGCGACTGTGGATGGCGATGTATACTTCAGACTCGACAATGGGTGTTGTTGCGCCCGGAAGCATGTGAAACCCGATGGAGTGGATGTGGTTGGTGTCCAGTTCGTGGACCAGAGAGGGGTTTTCTTTAAAAGTAACAGACTTTAAAAATTTTATTAGGTGAATAACACACTTGCAAACTTATTTCGCAATATAGCAGAGTTTGACCGTCAATGACCGCGTCTGTGCGCAGGCACGGGCGTGGCTGTTTAAAAATAAAATAAAATAATGAAGTCGGACATCAAAAGACCGACTTCCAAGTCGGTCATTTGATGACCAACTTCTTTCCTGTATTCCATGAGAGTTTTTTTAGAATTTAATTAGTATTTTATTTTATATTTAAATAATATCAAATTAAGATGAAAATTTAAACATAAATCAATTAAAAGGTGATACATTTTATTATGATTTTAGTTTAATTTTTTAAAATAAAATTTTATAGAATAAGAATTACTTCAAAATTTAATAAATCAAATTAAACTCGATATCCGTATTTCAATAATTCTTGATGTTCATATTTTTAAAATCATCATATTTTTCTGATAATTATGGTGGTTTCATACTCTATTTTGTTATCGAAGTCCGGTGACATCTTATCGGGATGTGTACGTCTGAAGACAATATCAAAATCATGTTAATAATATATGAATGACTTTAAATAAAAATAATCATGCTTACTTTTAATTATTTTTATTTACATATATTTTTATATTATTAACATAACTCAGATATTATCTTCAACCCGACCAATAGATATTCACTTTCCGACTTTTCGACCCATTTCATTATAAGAAAAAACGCTTATAGATACCGATTTAGAGACCGATTATTTCGGTCCTATTTTGGGACCGAATAGGGACCAAAATAATCGGTCTCAAAATATAGAGACCGAAAATTTCGGTCACTATTCGGTCCCAAAATAGGGACCGAATAGTGACTGAAAATTTCGGTCTCTATCCGGTCCCTATTTTGGGACCGTTTTGAGACCGAAAATTTCGGTCCCTATTCGGTCCCAAAATAGGGACCGAATAGAGACCGAACTCTATTCGGTCCTATTTTGGGACCGAATAGGGACCGAAATTTTCGGTCTCAAAATATAGAGACCGATTATATTCGGTCCCTATTCGGTGCCAAAATAGGGACCGAATATAATCGGTCTCTATATTTTGGGACCGATTTCATACGGTCCCTATTCGGTCCCAAAATAGGGACTGAATAGGGACCGAATTTAATCGGTCTCAATATTTGAGACTGAAATTTTGGGTCCCTATTCGGTCCCAAAATAGGGATTGAATTTAATCGGTCTCTATTCGGTCCCTATTTTGGGACCGAATAAGGACCGAAAATTCGGTCTCAAAATGGTCCCAAAATAGGGACCGAATAGAGACCGAAAATTTTAGTCATTTTGGGACCGAATAGTGACCGAAATTTTCGGTCTCTAATATTGGTCTCTATTTTCCGTAATTTATTTACGCAAGGTTTAACATGCATTTAAATGTGAACATGTGTAGGTAGTGATAGGTATGTCTAAAAGAGTATATATTTATTAGTATATATATATATATGTGTGTATTAAAAGAAATGATAAAATAATGTCAAAGAAATGGATAAACTTCCTGCATGCACATATATACGTATAAGTTTGTGCTTGTTAGTGTCACATGGGAGTGTGTGAAGTGTTAGAAGGAAGATAGATAGCTACGTGGGAGAGTGTGGAAGTGCTTATATGCATGTGCAAGTATATATATATATACATATATAAGAGTACATATATAAAAGGGGTTGGCGGCGGAAGTATTGGGAGAGGAAGAAACATCAAAAAGGGAGGAGTTTTCGCAGAAGGAAAAAGGGCTAACTTGATTTTCTGGAAATAATGAAGAAGGAAATAATGTGCATAAGATAGGTACTTTCACATTACCTTTAAGATAATAATTTTTTTTCTTGATCCTTAATCTAGTTTATAAGTCAAGAACTTTAGTTAATATAAATCAAAAATAAATGTTCCATCTGAAGTTTCATTTTTAAAGGCTACTATATGATTTCTGGAATTGCGTGATCATCATGTAGGATATATTTCTGTATCTCCTTTCCTTCGTGTCTCCATCTTTGGTTAGGATCTTGAATATTTACCCCTTGATTTACGTGCCATAAAGATCATTAGGTATACTTTTTGGTCTCTTGTGTACGTGTCTTAGCTAACACTCATGTCTTAGGCAAGTGTTTTTGAAGGATTCTTCTTCTTCTTCTTCTTTTCTTCTGACTGTATTCTGGAAGCAGTGGTAGTGTCAACACTATCTGTCCAGCAGTGTCAGCACTATCTGTCCAATAGTGTTGACCTATCTGTCTAGTAGTGTCAACACTATCTATCCAGTAGTGTTAATCTATCTGTCCAGTAGTGTCAACATTATCTGTCCACTAGTGTTGACCTAGCTATCTGTCCAATATTGTCAACACTATCTATCCAGTAGTGTCAACACTATCTATCCAGTAGTGTTGACCTATTTAATTATCCCTTATAGTGACGTCGACCTATCCCTTCATATTATCGACCTATACCTTACAGAGAGTTGACACTATCCTTCAATGTGTCAACACTCTCTTCTAGCTATTCAAGTTGACACACCTGTATTCAAGTCAACCTAACTCCTGTTTCCAGTGACTTAGGTCGGCACACCCATGTTCCAGGTGGACACACCCTGTTAATTAGAATACTTTCTTGAAATAACTTTTACATGAACTATTATATACTAATTAATTCCAGATTTACTTGAAATAATTATTAACCTACTCCTTCTTCTGAAAAGTGATTTATAATATATTCATGTAATTAGTTGACTTGCTTGTCTCATGTTCTTGAAAATTCACTTGTAATGTCTAAAACTTGGGATCTCTAGATCTTTCATGAAATACTCATCCGATTGGCCTCCGGTTTGTTCCAGCACGCTCGGGGCGATGAGTGTGACTTGTGGAAACTGACGGAGTTCAATTCAGACTCCCGGTTTGAGCTCGGCGCTCAAAGTCACAATAAACAAGTTAATTTAGTTTAGAAATGAAAAACTTAGGTTTGTGGGTCCAAAATTAAAAATACTCATCCGATTGGCCTCCGGTTTGTTCCAGCACGGTCGGGGCGATGAGTGTGACTTGTGGAAACTAACGGAGTTCAATTCGGACTCCCGGTTTGAGCTCGACGCTGAAAGTCACAATAAACAAGTTAGTTTAGTTAAGAAATGAAAAACTTAGGTTTGTGGGTCCAAAATTAGAAATACTCATCCGATTGGCCTCCGGTTTGTTCCAGCACGGTCGGGGCGATGAGTGTGATTTGTGGTAACTGACGGAGTTCAATTCGGACTCCCGATTTGTGTGACAAAAATATATAGTGCGATCAAAATATTGTCCGAAAGTGAGTGAATAAAAATCTATGAAATTAAATAATTTATTGCTTATAATAGTATTTAATTTATGCTTCTAAAATAAGTTATTACTTATAATAGTATTTAATTTTAACTTATTATTATTATATATGTATTGTAGGTTCCTTCATCGGGTGGGGTGGGAGGAGACGAGCGCGAGGACGAGGATTCATGATTTTCATTTCATTATTATTATTGTTGTAGACATTTTTATTATTGCTGTTGGCATTTTATTATTGTGATGTTGTGGATATTTTTATTCTTATTGTGGACATTTTATTATTCTGATGTTGTGGACATTTTATTATTGTTGTGTTGTAGATATTTTTATTATTGTTGTGTTGTGGATATTTTTATTATTGTTGATGTTGTGGACATTTTATTATTGTTTTGTTGTGGATATTTTTATTATTGTTGTGTTGTAGACATTTTGATTATTTTTATCTTGTGGACATTTATTATTCTTGTGGACAATTTTATTATTGTAATGTTGTGGACAATTTTATTATTGTTGTAGATATTTTTATTATTGTTGTGTTGTAGACATTTTTTTGTGGACAATTATTATTGTTGTGGATATTGTTATTTATTTTAAGCAGTATATTTTCCTAAAAATGTATATATTTTAAAAAATATATTTAAAAAATAGAGACCGATTAGTGACCGATTATAATCAGTCGCTATTCGGTCCCTAAATAGTGACTGACTATTCAGTCACTATTTGGTCCCTATTTTAGGGACCGAATCAGTTCGGTCCCTAACTTGGGACCGAACTGATTCGGTCCAAGTTCGGTCCCCATTTTAGGGACCGAAGTATTCGGTCCCTATTTAGGGACCGAACTGATTCAGTCCCAGTTCGATCCCTAAAATAGGGACCGAATAGTGACTGAATAGTCAGTCACTATTTAGGGACCGTACTGATTCGGTCCCAGTTCGGTCCCTATTTAGGGACCGAATAGGGACCAAAGTATTCGGTCCCTATTTAGGGACCGAACTGATTCGGTCCCTATTCGGTCGCTAAAATAGGGACCGAATAGTGACTGAATCAGTTCGGTCCCTATGGGACCGAATAAGTTCGGTCCCTAAATAGTGACCGAACTGATTCAGTCACTATTCGGTCACTAGTCACTATTTAATGACCGAATAGGGACCGAATTCAGTCGGTCACAGATTTGTGACCAGAAATTTTTCACTGACAAATTCGGTCACTATTCGGTCTCTGAGCTGTTTCGGTCCCTAATAGAGACCGAATAGAGACCAAATATTTCGGTCTCTATTTCTGATTTTTCTTGTAGTGTTTTGACCTTTTGTGTAACCACCTGGAGTTGGAGGCGCTACTGCTCACTCACCTGGATGTCTCCGCTCTTCACATGGACGTCACCCCGTTATGCTCTCCCTAGTGTAACCACCACCTCTGTCTCCGCCTTAAGCCTGTTTTGTATTGGTGTGGAGAATGTCTGCGTAAGACGTCACAGCAGCTCTTCGGTGATGTGGCGTGTGGAATTAGGCCGGTGTCGGCGTAGTGGTTTCGAATCGCATGGCATGGAGTGCTGGAGGGCCTCCTCACAGCAGCTCTTCGGTGATGGAAAATTGCCCGGCCGACGGCGGGTGGCGGCCCAGTCGGTGGCGTCCGGGGACAGGTCAAAAATATATAATGTAAGAAATGGGTCGAAAAGGTCAGAAATGGTCAGAAATGCGTCGAAAAGTCGGAAATCGAATATCTATTGGCTGGGTTGAAGATAATATCTGAGTTATGTTAATAATATAAACATATCTCTAAATAAAAATAATTAAAAGTAAGCATGATTATTTTTTATTTAAAGTCATTCATATATTATTAACATGATTTTGATATTGTCTTCAGACGTACACATCCCGATAAGACGTCACCGGACTTCGATAACAAAATAGAATATGAAACCACCATAATTATCAGAAAAATATGATGATTTTAAAAATATGAACATCGAGAATTATTGAAGTACGGATATCGAGATTAATTTAATTTATTAATTTTTGAAGTAATTCTTATTCTATAAAATTTTATTTTAAAAAATTAAACTAAAATCATAATAAAATGTATCACCTTTTAATTGATTTATGTTTAAATTTTCATCTTAATTTGATATTATTTAAATATAAAACAAAATACTAATTAAATTCTAAAAAAACTCTCATGAAATACAGGAAAGAAGTTGGTCATCAAATGACCGACTTGGAAGTCGATCATTTGATGTCCGACTTCATTATTTTATTTTTAAACAACCACGCCCGCGCCTGCGCACGGACGCGGCGGTCAAACTCTGCTATATTGCGAAATAAATTTGCAAGTGTGCTATTCACCTAATAAAATTTTTAAAATCTGTTACTTTTAAAGAAAACCCACCAGAGAGCCTCCCCACGCGTCAGTGGCTCTGTAATTTTACTCTGCTGCTACTCAACTACGACGGCCCTGCGGAGAAGCCACCCCTCATCCTCGGCGACGTCAAGAGGACGATACTTGCTTCGAGGGCTCCATTCTCTATTCCTTCTCTTATGTTGTATGGCACCTGACCCTCTCCGGCACCCTCTTCTACGTGGCTTTCACCTTCATTCTCGGACTCCCTTCCCCTCTATAGTTCCTGGCTTGGCCACTGTATTGCTACGCGCATAGCACAGCGATGACCTCCTTGCTCAACCGAAAGTAGGTGTACGGGAGGCATTCCGTCGGCGGGGGAAGTCCTTGATGGAAGTAATCCTTCGGCAGGGCAAGGCCAACAAACTTATTGCTGGGTTCTGCGGGAAGTCGAACGGCGATGGCATCTCCATCTTCGGGACGCAGAACATCTGGATCGACCATTGCCCACTATCCTACCGCACGGGCAGGCATATTGATGCGATCATAAGGTCGACGGGATCTCCATCTTCAACTCGCAGTCCACATGCACCCTACACAGTGGCTCCCGCGGCGTCGCCCATTGGAACTCCACCACCTCTCTCTGAGCCCCCTGCCACGCCGAAGGTGCAGCAGTTCGGCACGGGGCGGCAATTGGCCCCCTCCGCGGTGGCATTAACGTAGGTGAGGCAGAGGCTGGTGGCGATGCAGTTGAGCAGGGAGACAAGCAGTTGCTGGGTGCAGGGAGGAGATAGTGTGGCTCTTCGTTTGCCATTTTTTTTTTGACTTTGTGTTGCGCCTGTTGCGCAACAGTAGACAACGTTTTACTTTTTTTATTCTTATTTCTTTTAATTTTTTTTGAAAATTGGACTCTGTAATATGATATTTTTCAATTTATATTTTTTTAGAAAATTGGACCTATGTAGTTTTTTTAAACACTCTTATTTTTAATAAGAATCTTAATAATATGAGGAATTGATGTTTTACATGTTTATTATAATTTCAACATGAGAAAGAAGATTTCTAGATGTAATCGTAATGTTCTTCATCATTTTTGCGAAAAAAAATGAAAAAAATATTTACCACCATCTAAATCACAAATCAAACATGCTAAGTAATGTAGTCAACCACAAATTTTAATCCCTCATCTTTAGACAAGTACTTTATATTCCTTAGATAATATTTTACCTTATTATTTATTTATTTTTTATTTCTTTACATATAATTTTATATTGATGAAAAATATGCGTACTGATTTCCTTTACATAGTATTGAGATCTCAAAGTCCTTTACATCCTAACATCGTGGAATAATAATTAGTGCGCACCATACATCGCCAAGTGAATGTCTCTCATCGCCAGCTCCTACGGCTACATCGTTTCTGGTGAGTAATTAACTGGGTTTCCCTGTTGTTGGCTTCCTTTTGTTAACACAAAAGTATACGTTTATGTGCATGGGTGCTGTGAGATTTTGGTACGTAAACGACCTACACATATAGGAGGATGGGCCATTGGTGGGGATTATGGGCTCTCCATCACTGATGGTCTTCTCAATTATCATCAGATTCTGCGGGAACAAGTGGGTCATCATCATTTTTTTCTTTTCTTTTTCTCTTTTTTTTTTACTGTGATTTTGAGTTGAAATCCCATCAATGTCCAAGTGCATGTTGGGACGAGGTCTGTGACTTTTTTTTTTTTATGACTAGTTCTATGCCTGTGCCATGCACGGAAATGTTTTAGGTTGTAATATATTTTATGTTTTCATAAAAGTTTATTCATTTTAATAAAACTAGCATGTTGTCCGGGTCATATGGCAAAGGAGAAATATGGATAAGATAGAAAATATAATGTGATTTATTTGATAATTCACTTAATTAATTGGGTGGCCAAGCAAATATAATGAGACTTGCGAAATTAGGACAATCATCTGCATAAACAGAAATATCTCCTATCAAATAAATTTGTCTTATCATGTAACTGAAGAGGATAGTAGAAAGATTTCTCAGAAAATATATACATATATGCCCATCTATACAACAATGTAAATAATATATAAAACTTATTCAAACCTAAAAACTTCCAATACATGGTGAGCCCAGAGAAATAGTTATAAATAACATATAAAATTTATCAAAATTTAAAAATTTTCTGTGCGTTGCACAGGTATATAAGTTGACTATTCAACTTAATAAATTATCTTTGCTTACACGGATAAATAATAAAAATAATAACCCTCTTATATGTGAAATTGCAAAATAGTCGATCATCCTTATATACGCATTAATAATCTTATTGCGTGAAAATTACAAAATTGTCATTTTTCAGTACATAGCACTACTTGCTGCTAATGAATTATGGTTAAAAATAAATCAGAATCATAAAAGTATCACTTTTTAACTATGACCCCCTTCTCCAATAGGCAGATAGAGAGAGTGGTGCAGGTACTCTAAGCAGTCTGAACGGCTGAGTCAGAAGCACAACCATGGCCGTGCCGCTACTGCGAGCAACACGGAGGTCCAGCTGTAAAACGATGCCGCAGGGAAACACCTCAATAAATGGCGGGGGCTGAGTACTCTTAAATTAAATTTTAGAGAGCATTTTACAGAAGGAAGGCACTACCTCCATCTTCCAGAAGATCGCAGCTGCAATATTCCAGCAACAAGATGAAATAAATTAATATTAAAAAAGAAGAAATTATAAAATATAAAAAAATAATTTATAATTTTGATGTTTAATTACTAAAATTGCATTGTGCATGTGAACTTTGTAGGATTGAGTGCTTTAAGATCTTTTTGTTTGACACGTTTTAATAGTCATTTTATGAAAGTTTTTTAAAAAATTATTCTTTTATTTGTTCTAATTAATTTAAAAATACTCATAACTATGTATATTAATGATAACATAAATTTAAAAACTTTTCTGTACAATCCACAAGCATAATTCTATACATTTTTTATATTTTTTATTTTGTGATAATTTTAGATATTTTTTCTTTCTTTAATTATTTTAATTATTTTCAAAAAAAATAAATATATAAAAAATATTTAAAATTAAAACATTCTCGTGCATCGCACGGATATAGAACTAGTTATAGATAATATCCCACATCAGCAAAGTACATTTAGTGAAAGCTCATTTGAGGCCCACTAACAAAGTGCCACAAGTGACCCATTAGCCTGCATATAAGGCCTCCCTTATAATGGAATTAAACTCTTAGGGGACAGCTGACTTAAGATATTGTGACACTTTCATGATATTAACTCCGAACGTGTTAGGGTGAGATTATACCTCAGACATCTCTTCATTTTTATCCTAAGAAAGTCTATTGTGGCTCCTGATCTCTTATCCTGGTCATTATTATCCCGCGAGCATAGAAGAGCAGAGAAGGATGTAATCTCTTTTTCCTAGGGGTGTTCAAAATCTAGTTCAACCCAAAGAACCGAACTGACCGAGTCGGTTCGGTTCGGGTTGAAAGACCCTGCAGTTCGGTTCGATTTTCTATTGTGAAACTGAATAAATCGAATATATATTAAGTATATTTAATAATAGATAATATGCTTCAATAAATGTCCTGCAGCAAAGACAAAACAAAAAGACAGGGTACCTCCATACTTTCTGAGGTAGGTAAGTCATAGAAAAATAAAAAGTATGGAAACCTCAGACATATAGCTTTTCAAACCAATAAAGAATGGACAGACAGTTTGCAAACAGAAGGTATGGACCAGTTCTGACAGTGGTAGGTGAGCTTCTGTTAGATGCCATGCGTCTCAAAATGATAAATACAACATGTCTTCTGAAATGAAGAAAATCTGGACTACTGTCATGAAGCAAGAGATCAATTTGAACAGATGTATTCAAAAATATTCATTTGACAATTTTAGAAGAATATTTTGAGTATAATATGTCTTATCTTGTCAGAATATATTAAATAATGATAATTTGATAGACAGAGAAAATATTCAGTCAATGTAGGTTTTAATAGAAATCATATCAAGGAAGATAAAATGATATGCAATCAAAATTTCATAAGATGATAAAATAGTATTTGCACAGAAAAACTACAAGTACAAGACTTGTTAGTGAAGTCAGATTAAGAAGATAGTGTAATTCGACTCTAGGAGTCGGAGACAGAAACATGAGAATAGACTGATTTGACTTCATTAGAAGTTGTGTTAAGATAATATCATTCGACTTTGCAAGTCGGATAGAAATGAATTAGTAAGTCATAATTCGACTGTCATGCCCCGCCAATTTAGCAGCGGAATAAATCGGGGAGGCATGAGCAACGAGTATGGTAACGTAAATTACGCATACATTCGCAAATATCAGAGCAACTAATGAACAATAATTGTAATAAAACTCATCATTTTATTGATAATTCATCTAAACTATTACAACCACTAATTCATAGCCAAAACATAGGGCTCAATGACTTTATTACATGGGAAATGAAATCTAAAGCAAATATCTAACTAGACTCTAAGGTACTAAGGACATTCCATCGCTATGACTTCAGGACGCTCATCACTCCAGTCCAATCCCGTTGTTGTGTGTAAGATCAACACTTGACTTACCTAAAAACACAATAACAAATAACGAAGGGTGAGCGATAACGCTCAGTAGGACTTAATATCTCGTGTAAACAAGCATGCTTTAAGTGATTAATGTCTTGTAACGCAGGTTAACTAGAGAGAACGATCATGTATAGTCAAGAGAGTAATAGTACAAGATAACAAGTGAACGATAATACATTTTTCAAGAGTATTGCAAAACTAGAATGATAGAGGAAAGACCATATAACGAGATAACGTGTAACAAGATAGTGTATAACAAGATAGCGTGTATCAAAATGACATGTACTAGGATAGCTTGTATAAAGGTGGCGTGTAACGAGATAACATGTAAAGAGATATCGTGTAAAGAGATAGCGTGTAACGAGATAACATGTATGGTTGCACCACAGTGCACTAGTCAAGTACAACAATAGTCACTTTGAAACAGTAGCCGTTTCACGATAGTACAGTACGTCTGAACTCCTCAGATTAATAGTAAAACAATTAGATGTCCAGCCAAGTCAGTATAGTCAATCAGAACCGGTGCAATGCAGAACACCGGAAATAGCCCCTGCAGGTATTTTCGAGTGGCTCTCTACCCCCAGGACTATATTGGAGCCCCTCGGACAATCTCCGTGCCCTGCACAGTGTGCATTCGAGTCAGTAGGGTCACCAGACCCATATTATGGCGCTAGACAGTCATGTATAGTACAAGCAATAGGAGCCACAACAGTTCAAGAGTCTCAAGAGAGTACTAGATGAATAGACGAGATAGTAGAGTGAACGTGAATATATGAGAGTACAAGGATAGTAGATGAGATAGGGGTATAATCGTAAAACAACGATAAACACACGATGGTAACGGTTGCACAGTACCAGGTCGGGTACCGGTAATTTGGTAGAAGTCACATCCGCTCATTAGCCGTGCTATGAACACTGGCTAGATGATCCGACATGATCACAAGATAAGAGAGAACACACTAAGGCCGTTTGGATCGTACTGACCCATAAAAGTGTAACGAGATTTAAAGGTACAACCAGCTCGTCGGCAATGGACGTGCGCCAAAGCCAAGAAGACTTATGGAGGCCTTGACAAGGAGTCCCTAGCCCAGTCGAGAGTATTCCTGATGGAGAGGTGGTCCAAGTCAAGAGAAAGTGTGTAACAAAACGTTGTCCGTCTTGCCCCGAGTGCTCAAAGGCGGAGGGACGCAATAACAGTGTACAAATCACGCGAATAAAACGAAGACATGTGTCATTTAAATAATAGAGAAATTAGGTAATTAGTTTCACTTAATTACCAGATACATTATTGAGTAATTTACTAAGGTTTAATGGCAACATGATGGTTAAGTGTGTGCAAGGGTATGAAATCAAAAGAACATGATGGGTTGTACATAAAGCTTTTTAAATTAATTAGATTCATGTAATTTATTGCACATTAATATTTATTCAGATCAAATTATGAATAACAATGTTTAATTAAGGCTAAACAATGGCTAATTAGCAAGTAGAGCAAGGGTATATAAGCAATTTCAGGTTCTGGCTATTTTTCTGTTAACGCGACGGGGGTACCCGTCGTGACTCCAGGTCGCGACAAGGCGGCTGGGCGTGACAAGTGAACCAGCCGATCTGGCCCGGTTCGGGGTGGCAATCACGGCGGTTTTGTCCGACGCGTTCTCAACGCGATGTGACAGCGGGGCGCGACTCGGTTGATATCGCGGCGGGTCGCGTCGTCACGATATCAGGAGAGTCCCGCCCTTTTTCCTTTTTTCCAGGGTGTTTTCTGTTTGATACAGGTCACTTGTAAATTCAATATAAAATCACATGATGATCCAAAAACCACAAAACTAGTTTTAAATGAAAGTAAACACATATATCTATCAACCTGTACAGTTAATTTGAAAATAGACAAGGTTTAGGTATGCTTTAATCGGGTTACATTTCTGTAACCTAAACATGTGCAGTTAAGATTCAACGAATTAATTACCGATGGATACATCATGAAAAATTTTGAAACTAGGGGCGTTCGAAGGCTAAGAAGATGTAGTATTTATAAAAATTTTATCATGGTATGAAGTTAAGTATGCACGAGGTTCACAAGCAAACATGAAGGGTCGGTTGCATGGATCTGACAGAAATTCAAAGAATTAATTCTCCCTCATGGGAGATCGAAATAAAGCGAAACTAGGGGCGTTTGAAAGCTAATACGATCTAGTATATATGAGAATTTTATCATGGTAATAGATCAAGTATACACGAGGTTTGAAAGTAATCATGAAGGGTCGGGTACATGGAACTGGCAGGGATTCAAAGAATTAATTCTCCCTCATGGGAGATCGAAATGGAGCGAAACCAAAGGGCTTTTGCTCCAGATTATAAAGTCTTCCTAGGATAATTTTTACACGGATTTGTCTTGAGAGATTACCTACCTTTCATGCCTTTAAGAAATCTAGGACTTGAAGATGAGGTAGAAGATGAAATCCTCTTGCTCCAAGCTCCTTTCTTCTTGCTCCTCTCGTCCTCAACTCCTCTCTTCGTCCCCTAGAGCTTCAGTAATGATCTATAGGGTGGTAGGGTCGAATTAGGGTGTGTATGACTTGGTTTAAGAGTCATACTTTCTTAAAACTCCTCTTTCCCTTCAAATTAACTCTTAATTTTTCCTTATTTATCCCCTTATTTCTTGCATTATCCCACCTAATAGGATAGATGAGAGGCTAATTTCATGGGTAAAGGGTTAAGGTAGGTCTAGGACTATTGTAGAGATATTTATAAGCTAGTTTAGTCATTATCTTACCCCTTTTTAATTTATTTAAATATTAACTCCGAATTTACACATTTTTCTCCTCCTTTTCTAACATTTATCACTTAGTTGGTTTGGGGAGAGATCTAATTTCGTGGCTAATGTGTTAGGATGGGATGGGGACTCTTTTTAAGATAAGTAAGAGTTAAAATAGTCATTATCTTAACTCTTTTCTATTTATTACTATTTTTAGGTACGAATTTAGCCCAATTACTTTCCATCTCATGTTGGGCTCTTCATATTTGGGCCCAACAATCCATATTAGGACCATTAATAAAACTCATTACTAATTTAACTTAATGGGTATTGATTTAATTCCAATTATTCACCATCTATTCTTATTTAAATCTATTTATCACACTTATTCAAGTAATTTCATATTTTTAATTTGATTAAATATTATTCATGCCAATATTTCTAACTTTCATCATTTGGGCTCTTACCCTTGGCCCAATAACTCGTGTGAACTAAATTGTACAATCCATGTACTTACTTTACTTAATAGATTTTTAATTATCCTTTTATTAGAGAATTAATTCATGGGCCAAGATTGTCCATTGGTCCAAATATCATAACGGACTATCGACCCATATTATTTAAAGTCTACCCAGATGTTTATTTTTATTTGTAAACCACTTTGGCTCATAAAATAATGGGTTCTTCGACTTATTCCTTAATTACGCTAATAAGTCGTATAATTTCTTAAACTTGATCTAAATGATTTTTCTGTGCCCAAATTTAATGATGGGTCATAAGAGAATATTATTTAAAATATAATTATTATTTTTACGGAATTTGTTATGGGTTTATACGCATGTGATAATAATGCGTACCTTTTTAATTGGTTGAATTTATTAATTGATAAAATTTCGATTTATCCATAATTTTTAATTAATGGATTTTTTGGAGTACTACATCGACTTTCATGGAGTTAAACAGAAACAAGACAGAGAATTCAAATTTAGAAGTCGGATATAGAAGAATTCAAATTTTGAGAATTGAAGTCCAAAATGAAGTATCCGACTGTAGTGTTGGATCCCTTTGAATTTTGATGATTACAAAACACTTGTTATGTTTGCTAACAAGTTTGCAAGTTGAATGCAGAAAACATGATACTTTACAAGGCAAGAAGACTTTCAAAAAGGGGATGTTTTGTGTAGGAGTCGACCCTGGTGTTTGCAGGAGTCGACCCCTGAAAAGCTCAGTTTTTCAGGGTCGACCCCAGCTCTTCAAGGGAGTCGACCCCAGTTAAAAAAATCTGTCATGTAAGTGATGCAGAGTCGACCCTGGTTTTGCAGGAGTCGACCCCGAAATGCTCAATTTTTTAGAGTCGACCCCAGCTCTTCAAGGGAGTCGACCTCAGTTCAACAGAAAGCAGTTTTCTCCAAAGGGAGTCGACCCCCAGTTTGTTCTGGAGTCGACCATGACTCTTCTGGAGTCGACCCCAGCTAAAGTGGGAGTCGACCCCGGGTTGCAGAACTTCTGAAAAGTACTTTTTGAACACTTTTTGACCAAGACTGCTTTCCACCTCTCTCAAACGGCTACTTTTGTGGAAGGGCTATATAAAGGACACTTGGGGAAAACCCTAGGTAGGGAATTTCGTGGAGAAGAGTGCCACCCTTAAGAGTTTCATCTAGAGCTTCTTCTTCCAAGCTTTTTCACCTTCTAAAGCTTCCATTTGCTGCATCTTTGAAGAAGGTTCCAGTTGGAGGAGATCTTGTTGCTTCAGAGCTTCTACAACATCTGAAGATCTTCCTCACGGGCTTGGCTTTGTGTTTGCTTGCTTATATTTGTTTCATTCAGTTATTTATCTTGTTCTTGTTGGTGAGCTGGGCACCACATCAACCAGCTGCGTATTGGTGAGCTAGGCACCGTGCTAACTAGGGGAGTGTTGGTGAGATGGGCACCGTGTAAACCAGCGGGTGTGATCTCTTTCGTAGAGTGGGAAATCTCACTGTGTTGGTGAGGACTGGACATAGGTAGACCAAAGGGGGTACCAAACCAGGATAAATCCGTGCCTCTTCGTGTGCTTGCTTCCTTCTTCCCTCTCTATTCTCTCTACTTTGCATCCGTTCTTATTTCTGCATTAGTTTCTGTTGATCATTCAAGACAAATTTTTAAAGCCCTATTCACCCCCCTCTAGGTCTAGTCATAGTCTAGATCCTTTCATGTAGGAAGTCGAATTTAGAGGAGTTAAATTTCTGAAGTATTCGACTGTATGAAGTCGGAGTTGACAGTCGAATACAGTGTAGTAGTCTGGACTTATAAAATTTTAGAGATGGTTTTGTGCAGAACTTTTCGATTCTAAAGGAGTCAGAGTCCACAGTCGGATTGTGATGCCTGTGGACGTAGAAAATTTTCGAGATAGAGTTTGTCCAAACTATTTTCTATGATATGTATATTTAATTTGTAGAAAGTCTTTTAAAAGTTTTGTCATGGTAAAAACACAAGGTTATCTTAAATTATTTTGTTAAGGGTAGTTGCTCAACATGCTACACTCCCCTTAGAACAAAATGAAACCCCTAGGAGACAATCAACTTAAGAGGTGACACTCCCAATATTAACCGGAATGCACTAGGGTGGGATTATATCTCAAACATCTCATTTTTATCCTACAAAAGTTTATTGTGACCCCAACCTCTTATCCTACTCATTAATATCCTGGGAACATAGAAGAGCAGAGAAGGAAAATATAACCTCTTTTTCCCACCTGATTCATGTCCATAAATCTCCATAAATGTGATGACATGCATGGGTAAATTTCAGAGATTCTCCCATAATTGGATGAGTAACTTCCTATAACAAACCTATTGTTTTATCGTCCACCTTTAACTCCCTGTGATCACAATCATAATATTGACTCACTATGATACTAGATTTGTAGGGGAGAGAAGCCTATAAATACCAAAGAGCCATGTGTCCTCAGGTAAGTCTTTTTGAAGCCAAAACTTGGGTGAAGAATGATTTTAATTTTATTTGTTTTTGTTTACTCTAACTTAAGTATTGAAAGGTTAATCCTGAGAATATCCTCCTAGGACCCCTATTCGTTTTACTGTCTTGCAAATATATGGCGGACAAAAGGAATTATTCAACTCTCTATCTAAAAATCCAAGAACACCCTCTTCAGATATATTTGGAATTCTAGTGTCCTCTACGGTGTGATCAACCATTTTCTATGGACATGATAACCTAAACTAAACGCCATTTCCTCGGATAACCATATTGAAGAAAAGGAAGAAAATATTTTGGTAAAGAGTTATTTTACAAGTTTAGTATGAAGAAGACAAGAAATGTGATTAGAGAAATGATGTAAGGGGGAAAAAAAACACCGAAGGTGGTGGAAAGACACTATAAGGAGCAGTCATTGACATGCATAATTTTGACCAGTGTCCGACAGGAAGAGGACATAAAAGAAATGAAACAATAGGCTTATCTAGGAAATAAACACAACGAAAGTTATCATTGCTCAACAAGATTGGGAAATAACACAACACCTAACAGTCACAGAGAATCCATATACAAGAGCACACTGCGTGTGTAGGCACATACTTAGGCATGTAAATGCACGTAGATGTGACGCGCTCTTATGCATGCACACCACCTGAATCAAAAAACTTTTAGCACATATCAAAAGCGAACAGCTGAGACATAATCCTATGGTAAAAAAAAAAAAGACACCTACCCCACATCTGGTTTAGAAATGACAGTGACCATGTAGAAATGCAAAAGAGAACTGAACAAAACCATAGTCAAGCAGCATTGACACTGATAGGAAACATTATTATGTCTTCTAAATTTGTTTCCCTGCTTCTGATCTTTTATGCTGAAATAAGATCATAGTCCAGCAACATTTACTAAATACTAAAAGGAAACATGAGTATACATGTCTTCTTTGTTGCCCTGCTTCTGATCTTTTATGCTGCTTTATATATAGTCAATACACAATGAATGAGGTACACAAAGCTTCTTGAGTTCATGATGTTGCCTCTTCCATGTCTACAACACTTTCAGCTGTGATAATATGAAATCACGGGGATGATGCCGTGACATAGCAAGTCATGCTGATTCAAACATATGTGATATAAAGTACCATTCTAAGACACTAATGCTTTATGGGTTGCTCATATGTAAGGAGCTCCTTCGTTGAGGCCGGCTCCTGACATTATCTGAAGTTCCATATCTTCTGTTTGTCCTCCACCAAGACCAAAAGAGTGCATTTTCATGAGGGTCTTGAAGGAGTAACTTTTGGCCATTCGTTTTTGAACCCATCAGCCATAGAAGAACTCCAGGGAATACACAATGGCAGAGAGTTGGCTTCCTTATGTATATATGTTGTTCCTTGGTAGTAGAGTGGTTGGCTGTTCACTGACTTGGGAGCTTTTATTGTGGGAGGAAATGTACTGGAGGAAGCAGTATAAGAAACGTGAAAAGTCGAGGACCTGTACTATGGTTAGTTGACAAACCCCTGCTTTGAACAACAGACAGACGACAATGTTATTTGGGCTACACATACATCTGACTCGTGAACTTCCCTTGAGCTAATAAAATTCTTTCAAATGAAGGCATGCGGTTGGAGCAGATTTTGCCCAGGAACTTCAAGGACATGTGCTGTATTATGTGGACCCAACCCAGACCTGATAGGACATGATCCTGAACTTACAGCTCAAATTTTCAGGAAATCAGAGGATTCTCATACTTGATCCATGGAAAGAGAAATATCTTACCAGTTGTCAGTTAAGAGGCTAAAGGTCAATCTGCAATGCAGGTCCAGGTCAAAGGTAGATGAACCTCCACACAGTCCAACAGACAATGCTCCCCTCTGCCACTCTCCCCTCTCTCTTTACTCAGAGTCACATATGGGTTCTCATCACTCTCTTTCCTCTCCTTCCATCCCTCATACACCTTCCCCCTAGGCGGCACCTAGGCTTTCATGGACCTTGAGTCGCTTTCTGATGCCATGGTTTTCCTTCACAACTATGAGCATGACCACAGTTCCTCTCTCCTTGTTGTAGCGTTATTGTGTGGTATGCCATGGCTACTGAGAGAACCATTACAAGATATGCTACAAGCAGAGGAGATGGTATGGCCCATTTTCCTGCTTCAGAGAAGCATTTTTCCTTGGCAAGCCACTAAGGCAATACAACCATTACAAAGTCCTTTTCACATTTAAATTCTTGATAGCAAAATGGAAGCGCAAAAGATATTCCAAAATGGTTACTGAGTTTTTATTTCTGCTTATATCATTGGCGTTAATCGATACATTTGTAGGTATGCCATGCATATGAGGAGCAGGAATAGAATCGAACTTAGGGTGGCCTATGAAGAATATACGGTGAGCAAGTGGTGGGGAACGAGAAGCTGAAGCAATAGTTTGGCCCATTTGGAGATTTATTATTTTGCTGTAATTTTTTTGTGTATTTTCGCACTATTTTAAAGTCCCAGGATAAAGTAGTCCAAAAGGGTCAAATTAGAGTCCAATTAGATTTTTATTATGTATTTTATATTTCTTTATTTGAGTCAAGTCTTATTTAGGTAGGATTCTATATTTTCCTTTCTTTAGGTATCTAATATGTTGAGTCTTATTAGGGAACGATGTTTGTCTTTAATTTGGTGTCTTATTAGAAGTCTACTATGACTGGGAATAGCCCAAGTCTATATAAACACATGTAATGCTATATTTTGAGGGAATGAAAGAATTTGCAAAAATTATGTTGTTCTCTGCAATGGAGAATAGAGAGTTTTGAGAAGAAGCTCTCCACCCCAAGGTGGTCCCTGTGAAGGGGAGGGCACAAAACCTACACTCTCACCTTCTATTCCCCTCTCCAGTGAGACTCCGGTGATTCTTCTCTTCTTCTTCCTCTGTCCCTACTCTGTTCCGCATCAGCAAGGTTATTCCCCCGTCTTTTTTATACAGTATGTGATCAAAAACACAATTTGATACAATGCCTCTAAAGGAAAATGCTTTGTCTGACAAATTCCATCATAACCAACATCAAACTAATGTAACCAATATCAAACCAACACCCAAGACATGATGGACTCAACATCCCCATGGCTTTGTTACCCAAGTCAAAGCATCCAAAGTTACAGTATGCAAGCCAAGAGGCATCATTTTTTTCTAATCAAATATCAGATCATTTACTACCCAAAACTTAAAAAAATTTCCTCAAACAGAATTTGTCAGTACCAGCGAGTCTATTTCCATTCTTCTATTGCCAGATACTGCAATTGATCACATGCCATATTTTCCTTTAGTCCCATGATAGAAGATCTTTAAAATGCTGCAGAGCATTCTATGCATTCTTCAGACTGGAAAATAAAGCTTGAGGAAAATGGTTGAATATTAGGTGAGACAGCTAATCTGTTCAGGGGGGGTGTTTGGCAGAATGATCCATAATGGTGCTCAGTCCTGCAAGGACTTGGAGCATTACTATTGGATGGAAATTAGAGAAAGGATAAAGTTGCTTAAATCCTGGATAAGTGTCAAAAGAAATACCGATCTGATAGCACAGCGAGGGGAACAATTCTAATCTAAGTTCATTCTTCCCCTCAGGCAGACCTGACAGTGCTACAGTGACATCTAACTTAATATAGCAACAGGTAACATAACCAAGTTGTTTAGGGTTTAGACATCTATATGCCTTCACCTTTTTTTTGGGCATCAATAGGAAGACTGAATTAACTATAAAGCCAGATGGTTGTTATATAGGGTATTGTTTTCACTCAATGATAACTAACCCATGTCTCATTTCTTATCAGATTAAAACATACCAATTGAACCAACTTTAAGCCATTCATATTTAGGTGTCCATACTGTTGAAGATTGACATGTCAAATGCCTTTTCGCTTAACTAAACAGAAAAAGTAGCCTCAAGGAATTGAACTGAGACATTTGAAGTTAACAGGATATATATTAACGGAGACTGATAGCCAAGTAGCTGTCTGGTATAATAAAAAAAAAGCATCTCAAACATGTGAACTTAATTAGCAAGACAAGAGTAGTGGAGTATGTTACTAGATTTTGCAATCGAATAAATATGCAGAAAAATAAAAACAATAAAAGGAGTCATATGGCACATATTTGGCTTATAAAAGAAAGGCAGAAGGAGCAATGTTTTAAGTCTTATTTAAATGGGCAGATTCTGGTAGAACATAATATACAAATCATCAAATCTTCATGAGGACAAATGACATACAAGGCTAATGGAAACAAAGCATCAGACATCAAAACAAGATTTGGAGAAAGGTACTAAGAAGACGCAAGTTACAAGGAAAACCCAATTGCTATCAAGGATGTGGGCGAAGAAAATCAGTCGTGAAGTAAGGATCAAATGCAGTTTTAATGCTGCCTCCATCACTATTGTTGTCCTCCCACTGAAGCTGGTCCCACCATTGCTGATGTCCTACAATTACTTTTATTTTCTTGGCACTATCAAGTCCAAGTGGAAGCTTGTTCAACTCCGGGCAGGTTGAAATGACTAGCCTTTCCAGGGAAGGCAGAAGCAGCAGATGCCTACTTATGCTTCGCAAAGCTTTCAGGTTTAAGAGAGACATCTGCCGAAGCATTTGGAAAGAACGGGAATCATATTCTGACTCCACAATTTCTCCTACTCCTAAACAATTCCCCAAAAGGAGCTCTTCTATTCCATCACAATACCTGAGGTTAAGATATTCAAGGCAAGGAAGTTGCCCGACCCATGTTAACTCCTTAAATCCATGACAGATTTCAATTGATAGAAAGTGGAGCCTTGGGAAAAGCGGAGGAAGGGTAACGTGTGTATTCCAGCGTTGGATAGGAGGCCCTTGTTCTACCACTATCCTTGCATGTTTAAGGCCATCCAAATACATTGAATTCAAGTTCTGAAACATGCTTCTGTTGATTCTCAACTCCTCCAAGTTGTACAGCAAGAAAACAAAAACCTCCCGCAAACTCATTAACCTTTCAAAGGCTGAGGATAGAAATCCTGAAGTTATAAGGCCAGGTACATCTCGAAGTTGAAGAAATCTTGTCCATTTTGACAATGAATCAGACCCCACAATTCTCTCTAGAGATGATAAACTCCTTATCCCAAACCCAAGTTCCTCAAGTTCTTCAAGAGAACACTCCAGGTCTGAAAAGGCAACAAGGTCTGATGTTCCTTCTTCAAAGGAATAACCACTGCCATACAGGTTTAATGACTGAAGTCTTGAAAGTGTCACTATGCATTCACGGGGGACAGATAAAAGCCGATATGTCCAACTGAGGTCCAGTATCTTCAAGTTGATCAGCTTTCCTAACCCTTTGGGCAAGGACTTAATTTCAGTTGATGATAGATTAAGGTACCGTAGCTGGACCAATGAACCCATCTCCTCTGGGAGTTCCTTTATGCTTGATGATGACAGATTTAAGACATGAAGAACCGGTGTGAACAAGAAGAAACCTTGAGGAATAGACATCAATTTGCCACAATTAGACAGCAACAACGTCAATAGGCATGAACAACTACAGCTTAGGTTAGGCAACTTTGCTATAACACTAAGCATCAGTGATACCCTCTTAGCATATTGCCATCTTCTTGCAGTGGGAAACTGAGTGATTCCCTTCCCTGCATACACTAGAAACCTGTTCATCGGGTCAAAGTTTCCACCAGTTAGCCATAATGCCATCTCACGAACCACATCATGCATCTTTACACATTTTACTCTCTGAATGCTAGAATTGACACTCTCTAGTAGGCAAGAAACCTGGAGACGTGTGATGATATTATGGCCCATATTGCGAGCTCTATCAATGGAATCAGACTGTTCTGAATCCAGGAGACCTTCTCCCAGCCAGCATTCTACCAGTTCTGTTATATCAATCTCATGGTCTTCAGGAAACAAGGAACAATATAGGAGACATTGTTTTGTTGCCTCATCTTTCAATCTGTCAAAACTGAACTTCAATAAAGAAAGAGCATCTTCCATACCTGAAAGTTCATTAGGTGATTCTCCCAACAATGCTATGGCCTCCTCCCACTCCATGACTGTCCTTGCATTTGCCATTGCCCGTCCCACGGTTATCAGAGCAAGTGGCAAGCCACCACACTTGTTAGCTACTGTCTGTGCAAGTGGGTGTATGGTCGGGTTGTGTAAGTCTACCTTGGTACCCACTTTCTCAGAGAACAGCATCCATGATTCCCTCTTGTTTAGAAAGTTCACCTTAATGTGCTTTTGTGCATCCATCAATGTGCATACATATTCAGAGCGTGTGGTGAAGATAATTTTAGATTTATTCTCTCTACATGGATAGGGGATTCCTGTCTTTTCCAGATCAATCTGCTCCCACATGTCATCCAACAGTAACAAAAACTTCTTCCTAGAGAGGGCATTGAATAATTTTCTTGCCTGTTCCACTTCCTGAAAAGCCATTGCATCCGCTTCTAGAGACAAACCAATGCGTTCGCCAATCTCCTTCTGTATCTTGGGGGTGTTTGCATCTTTTGACACGGTGACCCAAATCACCGCGTCAAATTCTCCAGTGCCAGATGTGAGGAAGCTGTTGTTGAGTTTTGTCAATAATGTTGTCTTGCCAATCCCACCCATGCCATAAATCCCAACGATCCCAACCGCATCATCCCTCAAACAGCCTTCAATTTCTGAGAGTATCTTTTCTCCACTTGCAAATGGTGTAGATGGCGGCGCTGAGATCTCCTCGACTGACCTTGGGGGGATTCCAGCTACGAGTTCGCTACCTAGACTGCCTTTTCTGTCTCTCAACTCACGAACCCGTCTCAGCAGATCGGCTGTCTTCCTGCCGAGTCCAAAGTTGGAGCGGAGGGATCCGAAAGAACAGCCCTCAAGACAAGTCGCCCTCAGCTGGAAAGCCACCCGGAATGCCTCGACATCAGTTTGGAGGGTATCCACATCCTCGAACCAACGTATAACCTGTTGGGTACGCTCCATCACTTGCTGCCTCTCCTGGATCTCAACCTGCACCAACAGGTCCTTCCGGGCATCCCCCAGGTCCCTCATATCCCTGAACAGCACTTCAGCATTCTTTCCCAGATTATAGAGATTCCCAATCCCCTCAGCTGCCAGGTCCTTGAGGAATGACAGCCCAGCATCCAGCACACCCTGTATGGAAGAGAAGAAGAACCCAGTGAAGAAGGATGCACAATCCATGACTACAGGCCCAAGCCACAAACACAGAAAACTGGCATCAGCTGCCGGTGGAGGAGGCCGTTGATTGATTGACTGATTTCACGGAGCAGCCTCGGCAGTGATGAGCCGCCCGGCTGCTCTCACGACTCATGGACTTCAGAAGATGAAGGAAGAAATCGATACTCCAAAATGATCGGCGGCATCGATGCCCATGCAAAATCCCAGTAATGACAAACAGGAGAATGAAGTCAACTAGTTTTGGACGAACTTGCCTCCTACTTGCCCTTTTTCCTTTTACATTTTAAACCAGCACATGATAAGAAAGTCACCTCATTTTTTTTATTTTTTTTTTCGTGGACAAAATTTATGCAATTTCTATTCTTGACCCAGCAGCTTGTCGACAGTGACGGCTGTGTGATGCTTTGTCTAGCTCGGCCGACGGAACCCCAAGAATTTTCTGCGGACGCCGAACCCACGTGACGGACCGACTTGGTTGGACGAGCAAGGTACCATGGCTCCTGGCGGCGGGTATACATTGGAGGCGACAGACATCAAGGCACTGTTTAGGAGAGCTTTCAAAAATCTAAAATTTAGAAAGAGAAAGACTTATTGTATTTGCACATTGACTAGGTATAAGATCCATGTGGCACTCCTCACATGAGGAGTGATAAAATAGTCATCCAATTGTTGGATGTCACATGGGTCTTATGCCAAGTCACATTGCACTTAAAATGCAATGTGAAAGTTGATTTGGACATCCTCAAACGTGTCTAAAATGATGTAATCTTTTTTTTATCGTCCCCCGACAAATTTCAACTTTTAAAAACATGTAAAAAAAAACACCGTCACCTAAACACCCTGCCAACCGATGTCTCTCTTAAAATCTGTGAAAAAGTGGCCTAGAGATCGCTTTTGCGCAGCGAGAAGAGAGAGAAGATGTTATCTCTATCTCTCTCTTTTGGCAAAAAATCTACCAACACGCAAACCAAAATTGTGCTTGCACGTTTGCAAACAATGTCGTTTTGGTCAGAGATTTTGCAAGTGAAATCTCTCTCGCCCGCGGTTCCAAACAATGCGTAAGTCCCAGCGCCCACAGTTGAAGCAGGCCATACACGAGGAATCTCTTGGTTCTTTGGGAGATAGCGTCGAACATATGGCAGGTGAGGACTCCATTTGCGACGCCCACAAACGTCGGGCTATGTTTGAGAGACGGAGAACCGATGCGTCCCTTTCCTCTTTTTTTGACACGAAAATAGAAGTTTATATATTATAAGAACAAGAGAAGAATGTGAAAATGTAGCTGTGGAGGCTATTATTCACCTCCTTGGCCCTCAGGTCCATCATGGCCCAGCAAGGCAACAGAGCGGTGGCTATCTGACCACGTGTCCTCGGAGACACCCGAGGGCTTCTGAGCATGCGTCAACCGCCACTCGCCTAAGGGTCTCAACAAACATGGTCTCTAGACATCTTCGAGCATACCCGAGCAGGACAGAATTGTCGGGCATCCTTGCTCAGAAGAAGGCCCAGCGCTCCACTGAAGACGTCCGAAGCTCCATGTTCGGGGCCCCTCCGAGCGTCGGGCAGCCTCGTCGAGCACGCCCACGATCCCTTGTTCGGTGCCTCCACGTTAGCTACCACGTCAGGTGGCCCTTGGTCTCCCATCAACATTTAATGGGGTGGCATGGCATACCCCTTCATAAGACAGAGTAGACCCCTCGTAGAGTCTCGAGGGGGGCGCCTCGAATGCGCCGCCCCCGCCTAGGGAACCTAACACCAACCCGTACTCGAGTGCTCCCCTTGGAAGGTGCACCCCTAAGCTTCAGGCCCCGACCTATATAAGGGACATGTAACCTTCAGGTGAGCACACACGAAAAAATCACCCCCACACACCGTCGCTCCTTCACGAGAACGCACCACCCACAAGAACCCTCCTTTCTTGCCTTCTACAACAGTCACCATCTAACTTTGCCATCAGAGAGTTCCCCCAATTCTTCAACAGGGCCCCCCTGACGCTTTCTAGTTTTGCAGGTCTTCATCCGTACCGATGACCATCTTCCCTCTCTTCAATCATCGGGTGGGGCTCCTATTCGGCTCTCCACCGAACAACGGGAAATCTCAGCCACATTTTGGCGCCGTTTGTGGGAACGACGATAGCTATGGCTCATGGGCGATCCTCTCATCAGAACCACGAGAGTCGGGCGACGCGGTCTCTCCAGTCGCAAGATGACTCCCATAAGCAAGCCCCTTCTCACAAGGACAATGCAATAGCCACCAGAGCAGCAGCCGACATCCCTACGGCTGAGACCCCGGCTCCGCAAAGTCGCAGAACTCCAGGAGCAGCTGCAGCAGTTGGTGGGGCTCTGCCATGGGCTCCAGGTCTAGTTGGTCAAACAACCGCTCCTATCAGCTCCCCCGCCACCTGAGCAACGAGCAGAATCAACATGACTATCGCGACCAGTGCCCCCTATGCGGCGAACTCCGGAAGGACGTGGGGGATCGCCTCGTCGATCACCTCGTGCCCCCTCGACGCGCTAGATGCCGGAGCTTCCAGAAGAATCTCCCTGCAGGTCCTCGGCGGCTCCGCTCCCCCCACGACCCGCCGGCTATGCAAACTCTCATGGCTCACGATAGGAGGGCTCTGCGCACTCCAACCCAAAGCTGGTGAGGAGACTCCGGCGCGTCGTGGATCTGGAGCGCCAGATGGAAGACCGAGCCCGCCAAATGGATGCGATAGTCCACCGAGCTGAGGGTAAGGCACCGGCGGATGACTTCGTGGCAGAGATCTTGGAAGCGCGGGTGTCCCCGAAGATGCCACTGCCCTTCATTGCGCCCTATGACGGCACCACCGACCCGGCAGACCACATCCATGGGTTCGAGTCGCACATGGTGTTCCACGGAGCATCAGACGTGAAGAGCCTTTCCGGCCACTTTGAAGGAGGCTGCAAGGGCATGGATCGAGAGTCTCCTTGTGGGCTCCACCTCCTCCTTCCGCCAGTTGAAGAAGTCCTTCCGCGACAACTTCCTGAGCGGAAGATCGCAGCCTTGCACAGCAGCCTCGCTAGTGGCCGTGCGACAGAAGAAGGGCGAAGCCCTATGGGATTATGTAAAAAGATTCCAGAGCGAGGCCCTACTTATCCCACGTTTGGATGTCCCCCTCGTCACCAGTGCTCTCATACAAGGCACGCGCGACAGTTTTCTCCAACGAACGCTGGGGGTACAACAGTCGACCACCTTGGCGGAACTCCTATCAACCACCCAGCACCATGCTGCGTACGAGGAGAGCCTTGCGGCCACCCGCGCCAACTAGGGTGATCAGGCGGAAAGGCGACGGTCTGACAATGGTTCTGACCTAGAATGAAAAAAAAAGTCAACGTGACGGGGATTCTCCACGTAGACCACACCAACACACTGTGTATAAGCTCCCCTCATGGTGGCGCCCAAACAGATATTGGCTGAGATCCGGGATAAGCAATATGTTTAGTGGCCAGCCAAGATGCGCTCTGATCCCCGCTGGCACAATCAGGACAAATATCGTCGCTTTCACTGTGACCACAGCCACGACCCAAATGCCGCCAACTCAGAGTCGAGATTGAGTTCCTAGTCAAGTGTGGCTATCTCAGATGGTATGTGCGACGAAATGAAAATCGCCCAAGATGCCGCGAAAGGACGCCCGAGCAGCCCATCAACAACGAACCAAACGGGCAGGAGATTAACGTGATCGTGGGCGGTCCAAGCACGGGCAGGGAAAGCAGCCAAAATCGACGGAACTACTCCCGGAGAGTGCATCAAGTGGAACGGTTTCCTGCGCCACGGCTGGCTTCCTATCCGCCCAGCCCCGCGTACGCCCAGTCCGAGGAGCCTATCACCTTCTTAGACCACGATCTTGTAGGAGTTACGACTCCGCACACTGACGCATTGGTCATTTCGGCCACCGTCAACCATTGTACTGTGCACCGCATTCTGGTGGATAATGAAAGTGCAGCTGATGTGTTGTCTTACGACTGCTTCCTTTTGATGGGTTTGAAAACCGAGTAGCTATCCATGGTAGAGATGGCTCTGTTCGGCTTCTCCGAGGTTTCGGTTCAACTAATGGGATGAATCCATCTGCCCATCACTTTGGGCACGACGCCGAAAAGCGTGACCAGTATGGTGGAATTTTTGGTGGACCGGAGCATGCCCGACTACAATGCCATCCTCGGAAGAGGTCTGATCAGACGTGTCAAAGCCGTACCTTCGTCTCTACACCAGAAGATGAAGTTCCCCACTCCCCACGGAGTAGGCGAGATGGTCGGTAGCCAACGCGAGTCTCGACAGTGCTATGTCCTCTCATTGAGAGACAAGCGGCCCGCGATAGAAGACCCGTCTCCGCACGCACCTATAGGCAATTCGACCGACCGTGGAATGCCTGTCGAGGACCTGTAGCTCGTCCAAGTGGACGAGGACCTTGAACATGTACTCTACGTCGGTGCCTCACTACCGGAGGCCGAGTGACAACGCTACAAAACGTTCCTGCTCGCCAACCTGGATGCATTCGCGTGGTCAGACGATGAGCTGCCCAGCATCCCTCTGGACATGATTACTCATCACCTAAATCTAGATCCTGGGGTACCATTCGTGCAGCAAAGGCAACATCGCGTCAATTGGGAACGGCAGATCGTGATCCACGATCACGTCGTCAAAAGCCGATCAACCAGTTTCCTTCGAGAGGTCCAGTACCCGAGGTGGGTCTCCAATGTAGTTCTCATTCGCAAAGCCAACGGCAAGTGGCGGGTGTGTGTGGATTATAAGAACCTCAACAAAGCGATGCCAAAGGACAACTTTCCTCTGCCGCTCATCGATCAACTAGTGGATGCGATGTCTAGGCACGAGCTTCTCAGCTTTTTGGATGCTTACTCAGGTTATCACCAGATCAGCATGCATCCCCCAGACCAAGACGCCACGACGTTCGTGACTGACCTTGGCCTCTACTGCTTCACCAGAATGTCGTTCAGTCTGAAAAACGCGAGCGCAACATACCAACGGTTGGTCAACAAGATGTTCGAGCAACAGATTGGGCACAATGTGGAAGTCTACGTCGACGACATGCTCGTCAAGACGCGCCCGAGCATTGACCACATTGCCGACCTGGAGGAAACCTTTGCGACTCTGTGAAGGTAGAACATGAAGCTCAATCTAGCCAAATGCACCTTCGGAGTATGCTCCAGAAAGTTCCTCGGCTTCCTCGTATCCAACAGACGAATCGAGGCAAATCCTGAAAAAATTCAAGCAATTTTGGAATTGGGCAGCGCGAGGACAGTACGCAACCTCTAGCGGATCACCGGATGCCTCGCAGCGCTCAACCGGTTCATGTCCCGAGCAGGGGAGAGAAGCTTCCCCTTCTTCAAGTTTCTATGAGTCCCCAAAGGTGCCTCACCGCAAGGGGGGTAGGTACGGTGGGCCCAGGAATGCGAAGCGGCCTTCGCCGAGCTGAAGGAATATCTCACTACTCCGCTAATCCTCTCAAAACCGGTGCTCGAAGAACAACTATTTGTGTACTTGTCAGTCACGGAACACTCCATCAGCACGGTATTGATTAGAGAAGAGAAAGCAGTACAACATCTAGTTACTACGTTAGCAAGGTACTGCAAGAGTCTGAAAGGAGGTATCCTCGAGCAAAGAAGCTCATACTTGTGCTCATCACGGCTGCACGGAAACATAGGCCGTACTTCTAGGCCCATCCGATCATGGTGTTAACCGACTAGCCATTGAAACTCATCCTACAGCACCCAGAGGCTTCTGGAAGGCTTATCAAATGGGCCATCTTGCTCAGAGAATTCGAAATCAGTTACCGATCAAGGACCACTATCAAGGCTCAAGCGCTAGATGACTTCGTGGCAAAATGCACCCTCACTACCGGACAGACCTCCACTGGCAGACGAACCACTGTGGGAGCTCTACGTGGACGGATCCTCTTGTGTCACAGGAAGCGGTGCAGCACTGGTTCTCACCTCCCTGGAGGGATTAGAATTCCAGTACGCACTCAGGTTCTGCTTCGCCGCCTCCAACAATGCGGCCGAGTATGAAGCGATGTTGTCCGGAATCAGAATGGCCAGGCATCTCAGAGTGCTTCGGCTGTGAGCCTTCAGCGACTCCCAACTAGTTTCCAGCCAGGTCAGCGAATATTTCAAAGCAAGGGAGCCCCTCATGGCAGAGTACCTTCAGCAAGTCAAGCGCCAAGTAGAGGGCCTCCTCTATTTCAAAGTGGTACACGTCTCTCGAGAGCAGAACGCGTGAACGGACGCACTCGCCAGACTAGCGTCCTCAGGTGACATCACCTATTCCCGTTTCATCTTCGTTAAAGAGCTCGCCTCACCGAGCACGGAGATGGATATCGCAGCCACAGGGACCGCTCGACCAGCCTCGAGCTGGAAGGACCCTGTTCTAGCCTATCTTCTCCAAGGAGAGCTCCCCTGTGACCAGGTCGAGCCTCATAAAGTTTGACTATGCAGTCAGAGGTTCACCATTGTCGAAGGTCAGCTTTATCTACGCTCTCTCTCCAGACCCTTCGCTCGGTGGGGACTCGACATCATGGGCCCATTCCCAGAAGCTCAGGGAAGAAAGAAGTTCCTCATGGTTGCCGTCGACTACTTCACAAAGTGGATCGAGGCTGAACCTTTCGCCTCCATCACCAACCGAGCAATGTGGAAGTTCGTGTGGAAAAGCATCTTGTGCAGGTTCGGCATCCCGAATGTATTCACCACCAAAAACAGGAAGCAGTTCGACAACACGTTCTTCAAACAGAAGTGCTCGGAGCTCGGCATCTACAACCATTTCACCTCGGTAGCACATCCCCAGTCAAACAAGTTGGTAGAAAATGCCAATCGAACACTGCTGCACGGGATACTTACGAGGGTGGAAGCAGCAGGCGGCTCGTGGATGGAAGAACTACCCAACATACTATGGTGCCACCGAACGACTGCTCGGGTGGCCACCGGAGAGACTCCCTTCCACCTAGCCTACGACACAAAGGCTGTGGTGCCTTTGGAAGTCTCTCTCCCAACACCCCGAATGGGCCACTTCGACGAAGCAGCCAATGACCTCGCGCTGAGGGAAAACCTGGACATGCTCGGCGAGCGGCAGAACGATGCCAGTATAAGGTTGGTCTCCTATCAACAACAACTTATGCAGTACTACAACTCCAGAGTTTGTGAGCAACACTTCTTCGAAGGCTGCTTAGTGCTACATCGTTGCTCCACTTCGGACCCCCTAAAAGTAATCAACAAGCTCACCCCGAAGTGGGAAGGACCTTATAAGGTCACTGAGGTACTCGGAAAAGGTTCCTACAAGTTATCTACTCTTAGCGGCAGAACCATACCGAGGATCTGGCACGTGTTGAATCTAAAGGCCTCCTATTCGTGAGCGCCTCGTGTTTTCCAATGTATAAAAGACCTCCTTTCCTTTTCTTTTCCTCTCCGTGTCGATTGGGGAGAAAGGTGTTCGGGCGATCCCTGCCTTCATCCGAGCTCTTCAGCTCGGAAGGCCTGCGTGGTACCTAGAGAACCCTAGTCGCTAGCGAGTTTCGATTCGGTAAAACTTAGCGCGGGAAGTAAAGATCGAGAGGAGGAACATTTCTTTTTTCGTTCATCAGAGATTTGCACAAAGATCGAAAGAAGGAATATTTCTTTTTTCATTTCACCAAAAATTTGTACAAAGTTTACATGAGGATAAAGGGCACTTCAACATCGAGGCTCAAGGTCCCTGCTCAGTAGGGTTAGCATCGTTAGCATCAAATGGCATCCTCCCTGCTCAGAAACTTGCAAAGTGGATCCCATCTAGATGAGGATCCCGCATCCTGCGATGGCACTCCCGAACCGCGGTATCAAAGGCCTCCTCAGCGTATTCCACTGTGGCTTGATGTCGTCCTCGCCAGTCACCGACCTCGACGCCAACCGCGTAGCAAGACGCCCCATATTGCTTCAAGTCTTCTTGGAACTCCGGGCCAGCCTGGTACTCGGCGACACCCCGAGCCTTTCCCTCATGGAGCACCATAATGATGGCAGCCTTCTCAGCCTCGGAGATGGCGAGCTTCAGCTTGGTACCCTTCAGCGCGGCTCGAAGCTCCTCGTTCTCCTTCCGCTGCTCGGCTTCATATTGTCGGTTCTGCACCTCTTGAGACGCTGAAGTCTCGACCTCGGCATCCCAGAGAAACTGCTAGAACTGCGCCTGCACAACCTATTTCTGAAGCAGCTCCACCGACCGCACAATGCCGCGGGTGAGCTCGCTGGCGTTGACGTCGGCGTCCTCACCTTCCGAAGAAAGCGCCACGCTCTCACCCGCAGTGGCCTCTTCAGCCTCCGAGCTCTCTACCTGATGTAGACACACCATTTTGACAATCTATCGAGTACATTTCATGTTATACCACAATGCCTCAAAGTGGCTCTCTTCAATTAACCTCTTGAGTGATTTTCCTATTTTTCCAAATTTTTCTAAGATTTTTAGGAATTTTATAGGGGCTTTGAAGGGGTCTGTTGTGCATAAGTGATTCGTGACGGACACAGTGGAAGCAGTTTAGGATGTCTGATCCATGACAGGTGAAACCGTCGCGTATCACACTTCCTTTACTGGCGCTTACCACGTTTTGAATCGCGTCCATCAAGGATCGTCTTGTTTAAGAGTTTTCATTTTCAAATTACGGCAAATTCCAAAATTATTTTTGGAAAGATTTTCTTACTAATTAGAATCGCGTCCACATGGTCCGTCGCGTTTCTTACCTTCCATCATTTGAACATTGATTATCTTTAGTAGATCTATTCTGTTCAAATATGCGACCACTATGGTCGTCGCGATTCAACATTTCCATTTATTAATTTTGGAAAGAATCAATCGGTATTGGAAGTGTTTGAAACGCGTCGGTTTATGTCATCGCGATTCTAAAACCTGCTATAATCGATGTTTTGAAAGGCTTAATCATAGCAAGTCGATCTTTAGAAACGCGACGCTTTGGTCGGTCGTGATTCACCTCAATAGGCGTCCTCTGTGTCCATCGGGATTCAAGGAATTTTCCTCTATAAAAAGACCCCCAAGGCTATAGTTTTAGCATCATCACAAGCACTACGACGAAGCCTTGCCGCACTGAAGACTCACACTTTGGAGCTAAGAGGACGTTTATCTCAAGCCACTTTGAGCCTTCATCTTTTAGAGATCGTCTTCGTCCTCTCAAGACCATTCGAGCTTGTGGAGGAGGCTTCTTCTATTTCTGTCATCTTCGGCAGTTGGCTCACCTCTCCTTTTCTCCTTTCCTTTCACTCTTTAGTTCTTCATTTTCTTCCATTGCTTTTTAGTGCATTCATCACATAACTCACACACATCTCATTTCATTTCTACGCCCACATTTTAGGGGTTTAACACCACCTCCACAAGGTGTGTTCAAGCCCATGTTATTGCATTTTCTTACATCTCCTTTGAATTTCATTCTATACGCCATAGTCTAATTCTCTTTTCACTTGTTTGCTTGTTTTCTCCATTTTTGCAAGGTAACCGCGAGCTAAAGTCTTCTATGTCAGCCGGCTGGTTGGAGGAGTAGAAGTCAACCCACCCCTTTCAACTCCTGCGATCTTTGGGTGAAGGTAAGTACCATCTACGCCTTTTACCCATCTCCTTCGGTACCCTCGCGTACTTGGTGATCACATTTCCCTCTTTGTGCACAAATGCACTCCTCTTCTTTTCTTCATCTTTCCTACGCTCCATTTATTATATAACCTTTTATTTTTTAAAATTAATTCTTTGTGGAGTGTTTTGAATCAAAAACACGTTCACACCTGACGCCGATGGAGCATCTCCAGCCGCTCGGCGAGGGGGCACGAGGGCAAGGCCTTGCTAGAAGGGCCTGCCCGGAAGCGCCCCAGGGCAGCTTCCAGTCAAGCCTTTGATGGCATGGATGGAGCCTTCCCCACAAATAACCTCGTTAAGGGTATGCGATCCTCGTTCGACTCCTCTTGCACGACGGCCGTCCTGACAGCCTGCTCGGGGAGGATCACTGGGTCTTCAGCCGCAACCTCAGTGGTCACCCCTGTCGCCCCGACCTCTGAGTCAGCGACAATACTTGTAGGTGCCCTCCGCAGGGTCATTTCCCCCTCATCCATAAGCTCCCCTTGAGGGATCAACGCTTTACCTCGGCTCGCCACTTTCTTGGTGAGACCGCGATTGAATGCTCAGATGCAGACATCACATCTGCCGTTCACCACCGCCACCTCCATGGTCGGGGGGGAATCGGTGCCCCTCCGCTGACACAACCAACGTGCTGAGGGCAAGCATCCCAACCAGCATTCCCTCAGCTGCCATCGTCATCTCCTCGGTCGTCGTCGCCCTGTTTCCACCAGCAGGTGCCCAGGGCTCTAGAGCCCTGGCCAACTCCGTGAAGCCACAGTCGGAGTGGTCGTCCACAATGACCACGTCTTCGCCACTGAGGCCCAACTCCACTAGCAATCCCTCCATGGTCGGGGGCTCCAACACCACCAACGAGGGCCTTCACCAGCCTCTTCTGCTTCCGAAGCTGAAGCTAGGGGGCAGCATCCTCCTCCTCCTCGACCTCCTCGGAGACCTCCCTCCTTGGGGCCGCGGTCTCTTTCCTGAGGCTGATCCTCAGGGGCTCCTGCCCGGCAAGCCAACCACCTGCAGCTGGTCGAACGGCCTCCGCTGCGGCCGTCGGCGCATCATCCCCGATGTATGTCAAGTAAGACTTAATGGGGATCTGCTCGGAAAAAAGGGCCAGATCCTTCTGATCCCAACTGGTGGCCAATTTAGTGACGTCTACGAAAAAGAACAAGGGTCAGAAGCTACTTTGCGACCGAACAAAGGACAATCGAGGGAAGGGAACTCATCCCATGCTCTGCTCAGCTTGTATTTAACAAGCTTATACTCCGTCAGGTACATCTCGACATTGTTCATAAGCACCGTCGACAGGTCCATTGAAGCCTTCGCCGCGTCCTAGACCAGAAAGGGCGCGATATCCGCCTTCTTCAGCGGTTTGCACACCCAGGTGAAGAGTCCCCACTCTGGAGCTCTGGCCCCCTTCCTCCGACCAACAAAAATGGCACATCCCGTCCACCCCTTATTGTTCGACAGGTGGCCAGAGAAGTGGATCTACATCCTGTTTGTCTGGTGCTTGGTATACATGATCTCGTTCTCGGAAAGGGGTGACGACGCCAAGCTATAATGGTTCCGGAAGAGGTCTACCAAAGCTTGATGTCCTCACTTCTGGCACATGATGTGGAAGACGAATATCGTCCTCCACGAGTTCGGTATCAGTTGAATGGGAGCGATCTTCCACGCGTTCAGTAGGTCCTTGGCGATCTCCAACACTGACAGCCGGAACCCTACGTCCAGAAGGTCCAGGGAGAGTGTGAAGCACTTTGGCTTGTCCATCAGATATGTCTGATCCTTGCGCGTGAGGATGATGTCATATTCCTCCCCAATGCGGTAGCGCTCATGAAGGTTTTCTAAACATAGGTATTTCGGCCCCTTTGTCGTCGCCGGTGTTGCCCCGCTCACTCCCGCGACGGCAATAGCTTTCCCCTCTCGTTGCACCATCAGTGCCGGAGTCAGTGATGAAGAAGATGAATGGAGAAGAAGGTGCGGAGAGCAAGAAGGCTGGCAGCGGAAGTAGAAAGGCAGCGTTCGTAGCAGATAAGCATGAGGCATTCCCACCTCTTCCCTTCCTTATAAGGAAGAAGAGGCGCGAGATTCAAAGATCAAAAGCGGCGGTTCACCTGCCCGAACGGCTCGTTCAAACGGCCGTTCCTGACCTCTGGTCACTTTACGTCTCCTCCATCATCATGAAGCGGTAGTACCGAAGAAGCCCCCAACAGCATCACCAACCGTCACGCACACCGTCACGGCCAGCATCACATTTAATGTGAAGGGGGCGACACCGAACGGTCATATCCCCTCTCAAGTGCTTACGGTCACATCCGAGCAAGCTTGAGAGGGTGGGAGGGGCAAGTGTGGAGGCTATTCGTCGCCTCCTAGGCCCTCACGCCCATCATGGCCCAACAAGGCAGCAAAGCAGTGGCTATGCGGCCATGTGTCCCCGGAGACAGCTGAGGGCTTCTGAACACACGTCGACAACCACTCGTCTCAAGGTCTCAACAAACCTGGTCTTCGGACATCTTCGAGCACACCCGAGAGGGATAGAGTTGTCGGGAGTCCCTGTTCGGAAGAAGGCCCAGCGCTCTACTGAACACGTCCGAAGCTCCTTGTTCGGGGCCCCTATGCCAACAGGGTCCTGCACCCCTCTGAGTGCTGGGCAGCCTCGTCGAGCATGCCCGTGATCCCTTGTTCGGTGCCTCCACACTTGCTACCATGCCAAGTGGCCCTTGGCCTCCCATCAACATATAATGGGGCGGCATGGTGCGCCCCTCCGTAGGATGGAGTACACCCCTCACGGAGTCCCGAGGGGGGCACCTCAAATGAGCCGCCCCCGCCTAGGGAACCCAACACCAGCCCGTACTTGACTGCTCCCCTTGGAAGGCACACCCCGAAGCTTCAGGCCTCGACCTATATAAGGGACAGGTAACCTTCAAGCAAGCACACACGAAAAAATCACCCCCATACACCGTCGCTCCTACGCGAGAACGCACCACCCACAAGAACCCTCCTTTTCTGCCTTCTACGACAGTCACCATCTGACTTTGGCATCGTAGGGTTCCTCCGATTCTTCAGCCGCCCCCCCCCCCCCCTAACGCTTTATGGTATTGCAGATCTTCATCCGCACCGGCGACCATCTTCCCTCTCTTCAACCATCGGGTGGGGCTCCTGTTCGGCTCTCTACCAAATAGCGGGAAACCTCAGCCACAATAGCCAATCATATGTGAGAGGGAGAAAAGCTGACCTCCACCTGCCAGAATAAGTCGGAGGATGACAACCCATACCCCCCTCCCAACCCAATAGAAAACCCACAGTTGACATATTGAAGAAACAACAAAACAGTACGTACAAAAGCTCCCACAGAAACAGAACAAGGATCAAATAGAGGTAGGAGAAGCTCGTAAGAGACAACCAATTTATGGCGAGACTCGGCTCCATCGGCAAGATGCTGCAACTCATTTATGCAGTGGAAACGAAAGCTCGATAGATGCATATCTGAAGAGATTATGCGGATAGACTCCGGACCTTGAGCTTTATCATTGTTGCCTATATCTTGCTAGTGGGATGAGCGGAAAGAGCACTGAGGTGGACCAACGCCAGTGATGGAAGGTTGCTTCACAGGTTTCAGCAAATAACATATCATGAGTTGTTGGGGATCTCTGCACCGGTGTCCTCAAAGAACAGAAGACAATAGAGATGACAAGATTTAGTTCCACAAAAGTAGCTGCAAAACAACATAAATCCAAGATTTCACATGGGTAGCCGCAATAAACCGTTCCTACAAAACAAAAGTGAGCGACCTAAAAGGGGGGAAACAAATAGAGGTAAAGGGAGGAAGAGGGAAGGGAGCGCCGCAACGAAGGGAAGGCAAAGCCTGAGAGAAGAGCGTGGTGGGCAGAAGCTAGGAAAAGGAAACATGGGGGAGCAGATGGCGGGGCAAATGGGGCTAGAGAAGGGGAAGGGCCAATCGACAAGCGAAAAGCTATGCATGGGGATGGAGGAGGTAGATGGGAGATGAGAAACGGGGGGGGGGGGGGGGGGAGCAGGCGATGACAGCAGGAATGTGAGGAAACAGAAGAAACCGACAGAGGATGAGAGAGGGTGGGGAGGGGGGAAGCCGACGGAGAGCAGTAGGGAGGTAGATGGGGGGTGGAGCAGACACGAGAATAGGGCACTGAGAGGAGAAGATGGTGAGATAAAGAAGACATAGGGGCAGAAGGCTACACAATAGAGGGTAGTGGAGAGGGGAAGCCGGAAAAGGGACCAAAAGGCAGGAGTGGAGAACCAAAATAGATTGAACATTGATCTGAGTAGATGAAAAAAACACGGTGGAATGAAGAGACAAGTTGAGAGGGGCGGGGGGGAGGGGGGGGGGGGGGGCGAATGGTGGCGTTCCCCCCCTCCCCCAACCCAGAGAACGTCGCTCGGAAGTGGAAACAGAACAAGTGGCAACTGGCGTCGAGTCCGCCAGAGATCCGGCGACGAAATCGCCGACGACGGCGATGATGACCATTCGAGACGACACTATAGAAGTTGCTGAAGGGAACATGAGGAAGACGAACAATCGACCAAAACTCGAAGCTTCTCTCTCTAGAAAATTCTAGAGAGATAAGACTCTGACCCCTTCTCAAATGCACCCCTTTCGTGGTGGCGATGACCAGCAACAAAGATTGGGCAACACTAACGTCAAATCTAGAAATTTACTTTAAGGTAGGCTCTTGGAAGAAAGGTTGCCCACCAAGAAAAGGAATTATTCCTTCAAGAAAAACCACACCACTCAATCGTTTGCCATGGATTTGATTTTAAGATTATTGGGTCTAATTTAAAAAGTTACTTCATTTGGTTTGAATTTATTTACTCATTTATTTATTTTTGAATTTGATTTGAGGTTATTGAGATTGATTTGGAGTTGACTGATTATTATTATTATTATTTAGTTGGTTTTGTTTGATTTGAATATGTTTTGGTTGATTTAGATTTGTCTTATTTAAATTATTAAATTTATCATGAACTTTAATTTAATTATGACTTATTTCATTAATTTTAAGATTAAGTTCACTTTATTTGACTCAAAGGCGTTAGATATATATTTATATTATCATTATATATTTTTATTGATTTTTTTCATTATTTCTATTTTTATATACCTAACCATTTACTCTCATTTTTTTATCATTTATATTGTTTTTAAGTTTTTATCATTGTTATTTTGATTATTCATCCATTTATTATATGATATGGGTAATCGAAATGGTGATTGATGAGTAATTGAAATAGATGAACTATAATTGATGCAATTGTTCTATAGTTGATGTAGTTGTTCTCCAATCAATGTAGTCATTCTACAATTGGTGTTTTTGTTCTCCAATCGATGCATGAGTTCTCCAATTGATGCATGAGTTCTATAATCGATGGAGATGTTCTCCAATCGATGTAGTTGTTCTACAATCGATGTATTTGTTCTCCAATCGATGCATGTGTTTTGCAATCGATGCAGATGTTCTCCAATCGATACAGTTGTTCTACAATCGATACATGTGTTCTACAATTGATACAGATGTTCTCCAATTGATGTAGTTGTTCTACAATCGATGTAGATGTTCTCTAATCGATGGAGAAATTGAATGGTAATTTGAACAATAATTGAAAACTGCCATCTTTTTGGCTATTATTTATTGTTTTATGGTTATTGTTGTTGTTTTTTTGTCTATTTGTTTTTTTTGTTTATTATTTATTATTTATATAGTTTATATATTATTTTTTGCTGTTCTTTGTGTTTATCATATCATCATTTATTTACTATGTCTTCTATAAGTCCTTGGTTTGTCCATTGGGGAACCAACATATAGGGCCGTCAACTCATTTGAGGAGGCCATGCTTGTAGCATGATATCATTATTTTTCTCCTTTTTATTGATTTATCTCAAAAATAATATAAACACTCATGAGCATTCAAATGCATGTGCAAAGTTTAAATAAACAAAAAATCTGATAAAATTTTGGCAGTATCTCCCCTTATTTTGTGACTTAGGGGTAGTGCACGATATCCGTCCACCACGATGGAGATGGTATCAACATTGGGGTGCATACTGGGAGCATCACCATCATGGCACACGACATCAATTCCTGAGGCATGCCTACAAGGGAACCAGTATACGCCGAGACCTTCAAACGTGACGAGGCAAGAGGGACATATGTGAGATTATTTGAGCATGGAATCCTAGTCATAGATTGAAAAACTCCAAGTGTTTCAAATCAGAAAACATTATTAGACATATTTAACATGCTGCAATTTGAACGGAAAACCCAACTTCTAACATGGGGCAACACTAAGGGACCATGAGGCTTAGCTTGAATGCCCATGTTAGATCATTTGGAGCTTAGGATCATATCCAATGATTGGATAAACCCCAAGTGTCTATATCTAAAGAAACTTGAGCCTCCCTCCATCACCAAAATTTAAAGAGAATGAAGTAACATAGTAGGAGCCAGTGCTTATAGTAAGGGGGAATTTGACATAAATTGAAATGAAGAAAATGTAAAAAGAAAGGATAATGAGTAAGTCAGATATTGCATCAAAAATAATGAAGGGGGGCATTCAATTGAACTGTTTACACTTGGGGAGGGAGATGAACATAAATTAAATAACATGAAAATAAAAAAAACATAAATAGTCCATCCCATTTTATTAACATAAGAAGATATGTACATGAGATTTAAGCATAGAAAAGGGGAAGAAGAAGAGGATCCCAATCTAAGAACCCTCACACCTCACATCTCTTTCTCCCCTCTCTCTTTTCTTTTTGGAAATACAGGAAGAAGACCCTTTCCTTTTCTCTCAAAGTGCAACTGTGGAAGAGAAGGGAGAAGCAAAGAGAGAGAGAGACAAGAGGAAGCCCAGCGAAGAAGAACCAAGTCAGGAGAGGAAGCAGTTGGAAGAGCCCCAAAAAAATGGGGGAAAGGGGGGGGGGGGGAGAAGGGGGGGGGGGGGAGAGAGAGAGAGAGAGAGAGAGAGAGACTTGGCCATCCAAGTCTATTTATAGACTTCCACAAGATGAGAACTTCCGCTCCCTCTTGCAAAAGTCTCCAAAAGAGTATTGTTTCCTATTTTTTAAAGGCTTTTGACCCATTTTGTCCTTTTCAACCACTCCCATGTCTTCCTATGGCTCCACATGCCATCTCCCATGTCCACTTTTGATTTTGTCAATTTTCTTTTCACCAAGCAATCCACCAACTCCTTTTGTCCTTTTCTGGTGTTTGTCTTCTCTTAAGGCTTCATGCAGAGCAGTGGTCAGCTCTTCTTTGAATCCCATCAGCCTCAGTGGACTGTAGACGGTGTTTTCCGCTCCCCTTTTTTTTTTAGGGGGCACGAAGAACAGAGGCCCACACAAAAGGAGGCAATATGCAGATGCACGGGATGGATAAAGACAGAAAATTAACAAAAAGAAAAAGACCGTGATCGCCAGGTGCTCGAGGGCACCGAATGTAACGGGTGAGAAAATGGGGGGGGGGGGGTACCTTTCACCGTAGAAGCGCGGGATGTGGGCGTGGGTTCACCCTCCTCCTTCCACCAGCCGGCCGGCGAAGGAGATTCAGCTCGGGGTACCTGTCACAGGAAGACGACAAAAGGAGACAACGAGATTAGCCCGGAATGTACAGTAAATGAATCTAGACAAATAAAATAACATAGATGAAAAAGGGGAAGAACACACCTTTTGGGTGGTCTTTAAACCTCTAAATTATGTAGGTGTGTGGGTGTGCATGCATGTGATGTGTAAAATGGAAAAGGGGCAACGTAGGGCCCAAACGAAAAATGGAAAGGACCATGTGGGGTCCGGAGGAAGGAAAAATTGGGGTGCTTCCCCGAGGAGGTCGGACGGCGTGACGGCGTAGCCGGAGGGCAAACGAGAGGAGGAAGACGACGATGGTGGCGATGGAGAGCTCGCGAGAGATGGAGACGAGGATGACGAGGAAGCAGACGGCGTCGAAGTGAAACGGCAGGGCTCCGCCGCTTGAAATCCCCTCCCTCTCTCTAAAATCTCTCTCTTTCTCTCTCTAAAAACTCTCTCTCTCTCTCTAAAACCCTCTCCTCCGAAGCAAATGGCCAACCTTTCTCCTGGAAGCGCTGGGTTGAGTTTTAGGTTCTAGAGCAAAATCGCGTCTAGGACAACCGCCGCAATTAAAGGCTTAAATCGCGTCCGGCCAGCAGACCGCGATTAAGAAGGTCGGTTTGATGGCGCGGGGATCGTTGCACCGCCTCTATGAATCGCGTCGGGTCATGCCGCCGTGAATTGAATCGCGACGGGACGCCAGAACGCGATTAAGATTTGGCACACCGACTCAAGAATGCGTTGTCTGTTGACGCGACACTCGGATTTGACATCTCTGAATCGCATCGTCTGACACAGACGCGATTCAGGGATTTTGTCATGATTACGGGCCTGCGCGCGACGACTTTTCGGGCCGCTGTCAGACTCTGAATCGCGGCGGGGATCCTGGATGCGATTAAAGGGCGGTTTATGAATCGCGGCGGGAAAGTTGGACGCTATTTGGAAGGCGGTTCTAAGAAACCCCCTTGGGAAGCACCAAGAAAGAAGGGGTGAGATCCAAAAATATTGGGAAAACACTCTTGCGAGGCAAAAGAAGGTCATTTGTGGCATTACAGCGCAACTCGAAAATTTGCCCGCGGTGGGGAAAATTCGCGTGTCTACAGATGCCCAACCTTGACGTCTGCTTTGCAGGGGAGAGAGCGGAGGGACACAAAGTGGAGTGTAATGGAGTGAAATGTGTTGCCCTGTTGACAAGCCCAGAGGGGGGGGTGAATGGGTCTTTTTAAATTCAATCTAGGAGATACCTGTAACCAAAAACAATCACACAAACGATCTTCGAACTACGTTAGTTACTTGTTAGTTTAAATAACAATCATGCAATGAAGACAATCACACAACACAAGGATTATCCTGGTTCGGACTTCCTTTCCTTAGGAGTCCTACGTCCAGTCCCTGAGCAACAACTCAGGATTTCACTAACTAGGGAACAGTCCCCCTAAGGACGCTACAACACCCAGCTCAGCTGGTCTTCCTTCACACTCGAAGGGAACAACACCCTGGATACCACCAGGTCTTCCTTTACAACCAAAGGGAGCAACACCCTGGATACCACCAGGTCTTCCTTCACACCCGAAGGGAACAGCACAGAGAAGAATAAATGACTTTCACGCCCCTAGATCCAGCTTTTGATAAGTGAGGATCTGAAGCAACTAGAACTGAGAGCGAAGAGATTATGAACAATTCACACTCTCAGAACTGTACAGGCTCTCTCAAGATTTTCATGAAAACTAGCGGAGAGCAAGAGAGCAAAAAGCTACACGGAGTGAAGGATCTTGGCTCTTGATTTTCTTCAGAAGAATTTGAAAAATAGTCTCTAGATGGATGGTTCTTCTATTCTTCTGTCTTGAATATATATATCTTCAATTTGAAATCTAGTCGTTGAAGAGATCGTTCTCTCTCTTTTGAGTAGCCGTTAGACTGAATGACATTTGGAGTCTTGGAAGCTTCCTGTCACAGTCTTTTGATCACTTGAGCACGCAAAGAGATGAGATCTCACAAAGATCCGTTGGCTTTTAATTGTCTAACGTTGTACCATGAAGCTACATCAAAGGTCTGCACAGATGTCAAACTCAAACAGCAGACAGATAGGCTGTCTCTGATATCAGTCAACGTCAGTAGCAATAGTCAAGAAAATAGTAATGCCAACTGGCTTAAGTCTAAAGGACGTTATCAGAGTAAGCACGATAAAGGATGATATAGTTTGCATGCATGCAGAGATACGTTCAGATCTCATAAATGCAAAAGCGTCAGAGAGATGTCTACGTGGACTTTGACTGGTCAATGCTTTAAGATGAATAAGATATCAAGATATGAAATTGAATACTATATGACTTATGAAATCGTTATGAATTATAGCAAATCGTTCTATAACATAGGATATAAGAAATCGTTATGAATCATGTCAAGTCATTTTGATTCTGAAGAAATCGATGTGAAACACTTAACAAATCGTTATGAAATGCAAGTCGTTATGACGATACAGAAATCGTTATGAAACTCTTAACAAATCGTTGTGAGTCATGAACACTTATCAAGTCGTTATGAGCTCTAAAGAAATCGTTGCGGCTAGCAAGTCGTTACGAGTTTCAAAGAAATCGTTACGAGAACTAAAGAAATCGTTACGGCTAGTAAGTCGTTACGAGTTTCAAAGAAATCGTTACGAGAACTAAAGAAATCGTTGCGGCTAGCAAGTCGTTACGAGTTTCAAAGAAATCGTTACGAGAACTAAAGAAATCGTTACGGGAATTGAAGAAATCGTTGCGGCTAGCAAGTCGTTACGAGTTTCAAAGAAATTGTTATGATAACTTATGAAGTCGTTACAACAAGCAAGTCGTTGCGAGTTCTAAAGAAATCGTTATGACAACTTATGAAGTCGTTACAACAAGCAAGTTGTTGCGAGTTCTAAAGAAATCATTATGATAACTTATGAAGTCGTTACAACAAGCAAGTCGTTGCGAGTTCTAAAGAAATCGTTATGATAACTTATGAAGTCGTTATGACATCGACTTGATTGAAACAACATGACTTTTCAGTCTTATAAGAGAATCATTATGAACTTCAACAGAAATCGATATGGACTCAGAGAAAGCTCATGTTGAAAAGATTAAAGCTTCAGAGTAGTAAAGCATACCTTTATTGGCTTGTTTGACTTCGGTATTTTTCCTGTACTTAAGACTTATGAAATATTCATCAGATATAATTGATAAATTCTTGTTTGGTTTTGTTAATCATCAAAATATGTATATATATACAATTAATTAAAATTGTATGGGGACAGACTGATCATCAATCTCCCCCTTTTTAGTGATGACAAAATTGAACAATAAGTATGGATAAAAATATCTGAATTTTTTGTACTTTTCTCCCCCTTTTTGTCATTAAGCAAAAATAAAAGCTTTGACAAAGAAAGGAGAGAGAAAGAGAAAGAGAGAATACACAGAGGGTCATTGCATTTATTGCGGAGGTACAGGTAAATAGAAGGCAGGAGACAACATAGAGGCAAAATGGGAGATGGTTTCCCATGCCTGAACTTCCTGCTCTTCAAAAAGATTTTTAAAAGCGCCAAAAGACACAGAGTAAGATGGTCCCATGGTGGGAGCCATCCGTTTGAGATGAAGATCTAAATGCCTGTAGAGAAGATCAGCTTAGGCATCTTTGTCCATGTTTATCTTGAGAAACCGAGAAGTGCCAAAGCTGGCACAGGAGAGGAACTGGTCCATGGTGACAGGGTAGTGATTGTGGTTAGCTCTGAGAGCTTGGTGCAAAGCCACATACACTTTGTATCATTCTTCCCAGACCTTGAAGGGGTCATCAACAAGATTGATGGAGTTCATATCTAGGAAAGTGGCTGGAGAAATAGCTGGTTTGCCTTCCCTGGCCTGAGCTTCATTGAGTGCTGACAACTGCTGAGCTGACAGGGGGTAGAATGTGGACCAATCAGAGGATGTGAGCCTTTCACATTCAGACAAGATAGGGGAGAGAACTTCAGCCTTGACATGGCCCTGGTGATATTCCCTGAATAGGAATCTAGAAAAGGAAACCAGGTATCCTTTCTGCACTTTAATTCTGCCCAAAACCCTGGCATAACGCTCAAAGATGATGGATCCTACAGAGGACTCCATAACTAGAAAGTGAATTTAAGGCAGGGCTATCTCCTCAGGTATTTGAAGTGTAGCAAAATCTACCTTAATATCTGAAGAGTGAGCTAGAACTGGAGACAAAACTGAAATGGCCTTCTTGAACTGACGGAGCTGAACTTCTGGAAGTTTATTAATATATCTGTAGTTGTTGAAGAGCATGAAGTGCCTGATCATCTTTATTTCTGATTGAATGAAGGGTGCCCAGAGTTCTTTGTGGTACATCATGAACCATTCAGAGAGAGTCAAGGAGTGGTCCCTTGGAGGAAATCTGGCAGATTTGGCAAGAGTGAACTTCTTGAGAAGATCCTTGTGACCTTTGCCCCACTGCTCTTCAGATTTGGAGTGAGCAAGAGAGAAAATTTTGGATTTTTCGGTTTTTGAAAGAGAAGTATAAGGGAAAATAGTGTGCAGATGATCTGTAAGGTTTTGAAAAGGAAGGTTGACGATGGTGGCATAAGCAACTTTAGAAAGGTATTCCCTATACAGTGGGTTATGGTGGTTGTCCACTGTGAGAGAAAACCACAAAGGAGGGTATTTGGGTTCAGAGGAAGAGGAAGAGGTAGAAGTAAGTTTCCTCTTCTTTGAGGCAGGAAGAGAAGGATCTGCCCTGTGAATATGGTCTCCCACTTTCAACACAGACCTGAGGATCCCTTCCTCAAATTCATCCTTTATCTTTTCAATAAAGGGAGAACTGAGTTGAGCATGTACAGGTATGAGAGTGATGAAAGATGGTGGAGGAGTAGGATGAAGAAAAGAATGTGAAGTAGTGTGAGGATCATCAGTGGGTCCAAGGGAGGGACCGGAGGAGGAGGAGGATGATGATGCTCCAGCTGAGGATCCAGGAGGGGTCTCAAATGTAGGAGAAGGAGAAGGAATGGTGGACTGAAATGGAGTAGGAGATGAAATTGGTCTAGATTGAGGCTTCTTGAATGTTTGAGGAGCATGAGCTGATGGTGGAGTTGGAGGAATAGGTGTGTGAGAGGGGGAAGAGGGAGCTGGGGGCTTGGGTGCCAAGATCTCTTCTGCCTCTGACTGCACAGACTCACTCTCCAATGGTCTGGATTCTTGCTCAGATGGCCCTGCTGGCCCTGCATCCTGAGCAGCTGGCCATGTTGGCCCTACATCCTGAACAGCTGGCCCTGTTGGCCCTACATCCTGATCAGCTGGCCCTGTTGGCCCTACATCTTCTGATGCTGCTGCTGCTCCTGGTGCTGCTTCTGGTGAAGCTGCTGCTTCCTTAGGAGGAGGAGTGTGAGCTCCAACTGCCTTGATAATATCTGAGAACATGCCTTTCATGCTGCTCATTTCCTGGTTGAACCATGTCATAGCATTCCTGATTTGGGCCAACTCTTTGTTAGCCGAAGCTTGACTCAGAAAAATAGAGTTGACATCTGACTAGAGAGAACATAGTAGTTCACCTTGAACATTCAGCCTTTCAATTACTGACTTCAATTGTATGACAATTTTCTTCTTACCCTGCCTCTGAAATGGAGAATCAGCCAGGAGAGGAACTCCAGAGGCAACCTCTTTTCCTTTCTTCTTACTTTTATTTTCTGGAGGAGGGAGATCATCATCTGAGCTCGAAGAGCTTGCAGTCACTCCTTCTCTGTCATCCAAATTAGAAAAATCTCTATGCTCTTCAACCTTATCAACATCTGGAGTTGCGTCTTCAGGACCTTCTTTTGATAGCTCCCCCTCAATAGGAGCATTTTCTTCATCTGATACTTGCTCCCCCTGACTGGGAGCAGATTCCAGCACAGAGTCACCTTGGGCAGCTTGGTGCTCTACCTCGATTGGAACATCTTCCATTTGATCATCAATGTGGCCTGGTGCCACAGTCTCTTTGGCAACACTGCTACTTGATTCTGGAGCACAGGAAATACAAGGAATGGAATCTATGATGTCTGCCAGAATCGATGCAACTACAATTGAGGGATGTGGGTCCTCAACAGGAATAATGTCCTCTGGGAGGAGATCCTCAATTCGCCTTTCTGCAAAGGTTTGAACAGGTTCTTCTGGAAATCCTGAAGCTTCTACAGACGCCCTTTCTTCTTCTACTGCACTTTCATACTGAACGTCTGCAATGGAGGGTCCTGAAGATTCTACTGCTTCAACTGCTGGAGCTAAAATTGACTCCACAGGCAATTCTGGATCCATATGTGCTGATCCCATCTCCGAATGAACAACTGCGGTGTCGATAATGATGGCCTCGCCTTCGGCCATAGAAGCCTTGAACCAGACACCACTTTCCACAGAGAAACCACTTCTTCAGGTTCCTGGACCTGATTGCTTGGCCCATTTTCTCTACAACTGCCCCAGAGAGATCAACACCGAAGTGTTTGAAGATCTTGGTGAGTAGGTGGGTAAGGCAGGGACACATTTAACTTACTCTTGGTGTCCCAAATCTGATCTCTTGCAAACTTCATTCTTTCCATTATCACTGCGGCCATATTTATCTTATTCTGAATGGCCCAGTACATCATGTCCGAATCGGCCTTTGTGCAAGATGAAAACGTTGCACTTCTGGGAACTAGGATTTGACAGACAATAAAATGGAGAAGACGATTGAAGGCGGATAGTTGATTTATGTCGATCTTGCCGTCTCTCAGCTTGAATCCTGGCTCGATAATTCCCAGACCTTTCACTTGGGCATCCTCAGAGTGAATCCCACTAAATCTGGAAGTCTTTACATTGAACAAAGCTTTCAGCAACTCAGGGTCTATTCTAATCAATGTTCCCTTTACTGAAGAAACTAGAGACCCATCTTCCTCTGTTCTCATACACACAAAAAAGGCTTTTACCAAGTCCGGATAACTGACCTCTAAAAAGGTGGAAATTTCTGTCCACTGCATCTGATTGATCAAATCTACTATGCTGCTCATTCCACTTTTCCGCAGATTAGCTACATCTACTTCTTTGTTGCCGCAGAGCTTCGTCTTCACAAAGGTAAACCTCTCCTGCTCCTCAGGAGTGAGGAACTCGGCGCTGTAGCCACCCAAACTGCCGGCGATGATAGGAGCGGCCATAGATTCAGGTGGGAAAGACAACGGAGGGTGGAGACGGAAGGTGAGGAGAAAGAATCCTCAGGAAATTTTGCGGGAAGTAGGAGGAAGATTCGAATTTGCAGAGGATTGGGATGGAGTTGTTAGGGCATCGGCTCGAGCGGCAGGATAAAAGAGGGGAAAAAAGGTAGACGATGAGGCACGAATCGTTCTGTCATCGATTTTATGAATAAATTAATGCTACGTGGAAAGTGAGGCGCCAAGCGGCGGAGAAAACGACAAAAGGTTTTGACTATTCAACTGGACTTCAATGAGAGAGAGTTTACTACTATACAATTTGAATTTCTCTTGCTTATTGCCAAGGAGGGAAAAATTACTTTAATTCTAAACTTTAATGTGCCACCTGTAAGCAAACTTTTATCACAAATTGCACATGCCTAATTCCCTTCTAAGAGATGTAATCTCTCTTCAGGTAAGGCTTTTGTGAAAATGTCTGCTAATTGGCCATTTGTATCAATAAAAGATATTTCAATATTTATTTGCAACATGATCACGAATAAAATAATATCTACCTCAATATGTTTGGTCCTTGAGTGCTGAACTGGATTCTTGGTGAGATTAATGGCACTGGTGTTGTCACATAGCAACGGGATTGATTTGATGTTTAATCCAAAGTCCTCAAGCTGTTGCTTATCCATAAGAGTTGTGTGCAGCAACTACCAGCAGCCACGTACTCAGCTTCAGCTGTAGAAGTGCTGCTGAATTTTGTTTCTTTGAGGACCAAGATATCAAACACCCTGCAAGGAACTGGCAACAACCACTGGTGCTCTTTCTATCTAATTTACATCCAGCATAGTCAGCATCAGAGTAACCTACTAGGCTAATTTCACATTGTTTTGGATACCATAGACCTAAGTCATGAGATCTTGCTAGATATCTAAATATTCTTTTCACAGAAATTAAATGTGATTCTTTAGGATTTGCCTGATATCGAGCACACATGCATACACTAAATAAAATATCAGGTCTACTAGCTGTTAAATAAAGGAGTGAACCTATCATACCTCTGTAGATCTTTTGATCTACTTTCTTACCATCTTTGTCACTGTCCATTCTTGTTGATGTACTCATGGTGTCGATAGTGGCTTGGTATTTTCGAATCCGAATTTCTTCAATATTCTTTTGTGTACTTAGCTTGACTGATGTGAGTTCCTTCCTTTCCTTGTTTGATTTGAAGTCCAAGGAAATAGTTGAGTTCTCTCATCATACTCATTTCAAATTCTCCCTGCATTAACTTTTCAAAGTACTTGCAAAGAGACTCATCAGTAGAACCAAAAATGATATCATCTACATAGATTTGAACCAATAGGATTTGTTTGACTTTTGACTTTATAAAAAGTGTACTATCTACCTGACCTCTGCTGAAACCATTATTTAGAAGGAAAGAGCTAAGCCTTTCATACCAGGCTCTAGGTGCTTGCTTTAAACCATATAAAGCCTTGTAAAGTTTGAAAACATGATTAGGAAATTCTTTGTCATCAAAGCCCGGAGGTTGTTCCACATAAACTTCCCCTTTTATAAAACCATTTAAGAAGGCGGATTTAACATCCATTTGAAATAGTGTCAAGTTCAAAGCAGATGCATATGCAAGTAATATTCTAATGGCCTCAAGTCTAGCTACAGGTGCATAGGTTTCATCGAAATCTATGCCTCCTCTTGAGAATAGCCTTGAGCTACCAACCTGGCCTTGTTTCTTAAGATTGCACCAGTTTCATCCAGTTTATTTCTGAACACCATTTGGTGCCAATGACTGGATGGTCTGATGGTCTAGGAACAAGAGACCATACTTGGTTTCTCTTGAATTGATTAATTCATCTTGCATGGCTACTATCCAAGATTCATCAGAGAGAGCTTCATTGACTGTCCTAGGCTCTATCTGAGAAACAAAGGCTAAATAATCACAAGAAATAACATTACCTCTTGTTCTTACCCCAATGGATGGATCACCAATGATATTTTCAAGTGGGTGATCCTTCTTGTATCTCCACTCCTTTGGAAGGTTTTCATGAGTAACTTCTTCTTGTTGTAATTCTTCCAGAGGTGGATCATCCTTGTACTCAATTGATGCATCTTTTAGTTTCTTGGATAGTTCTTCTGCATCATCATCGTCACTATCTACTTCCTTTATCAAGGAGGGGTAGTTTCATCAAAAATAATGTGCACAGATTGTTCAATCAACAAGGTACGTTTATTAAATACTCTATAGCCTTTAGGTTTAGACGTATACCCCATGAAGATGCCTTCATCTGATTTGGCATCCAACTTACCGATATCCTTTTTCCATTGTTGTGAATGAAGCAAGGGCACCCAAAGGTTCTGAAGTGGCTGATCTGAGGCTTCTTCCCTTTGAATAGTTCATATGCAGTTCTTCAGGATTGGCCTGATCATTACACGGTTGATAATATAGCTTGCTGTATTGACTGCTTCAGCCCAAAAGTATCTAGGCAGATCATATTCTGAGAGCATAGTTCTTGCCATGTCCAATAGGGTTCTGTTCTTCCTCTCAGCGATGCCATTCTGTTGAGGTGTCCTTGGTGCTGAGAAATTGTGCTCAATTCCCTGATCATCACAAATCTAGAAAATTTCTCATTTTGAAATTCACCACCATGATCTGATCTGATAGACACAATGCTGAACTTCTAATCTTTCTGAACTTTCTTACTGAAGCTTACAAAACTTTCAAAAGTATCATCTTTATGCTCTAGGAATGATACCCATGTAAATCTTGAGTAGTCATCAACTATGACAAATCCAAAATTCTTTCCTCCAAGACTGGTAGTCCTCATTGGCCCAAATAGGTCCATATGAAGAAGCTCCAAGGGTTTTGAGGTGGTCACCACCGTCTTTGACTTGAAGGAGACCTTGGTGCTTACCCTTAGCACAAGGTTTACATACACTTTCCAACTTTGTACTGACCTTAGGTAGACCTTGCACAAGATTCTTCTTTAGTAATTTTCTCATGCCATCTATGCTCAGTGTCCAAGTCGTCTGTGCCATAATTTTGTGGATTTATTTTTATTTGCTGCTAGGCAAACATTTTGAAC
>CM024759.1:69033373-69151400 GCA_014218235.1 Colocasia esculenta | reverse complement strand
TGACTCCACAGGCAATTCTGGATCCATATGTGCTGATCCCATCTCCGAATGAACAACTGCGGTGTCGATAATGATGGCCTCGCCTTCGGCCATAGAAGCCTTGAACCAGACACCACTTTCCACAGAGAAACCACTTCTTCAGGTTCCTGGACCTGATTGCTTGGCCCATTTTCTCTACAACTGCCCCAGAGAGATCAACACCGAAGTGTTTGAAGATCTTGGTGAGTAGGTGGGTAAGGCAGGGACACATTTAACTTACTCTTGGTGTCCCAAATCTGATCTCTTGCAAACTTCATTCTTTCCATTATCACTGCGGCCATATTTATCTCCTTATTCTGAATGGCCCAGTACATCATGTCCGAATCGGCCTTTGTGCAAGATGAAAACGTTGCACTTCTGGGAACTAGGATTTGACAGACAATAAAATGGAGAAGACGATTGAAGGCGGATAGTTGATTTATGTCGATCTTGCCGTCTCTCAGCTTGAATCCTGGCTCGATAATTCCCAGACCTTTCACTTGGGCATCCTCAGAGTGAATCCCACTAAATCTGGAAGTCTTTACATTGAACAAAGCTTTCAGCAACTCAGGGTCTATTCTAATCAATGTTCCCTTTACTGAAGAAACTAGAGACCCATCTTCCTCTGTTCTCATACACACAAAAAAGGCTTTTACCAAGTCCGGATAACTGACCTCTAAAAAGGTGGAAATTTCTGTCCACTGCATCTGATTGATCAAATCTACTATGCTGCTCATTCCACTTTTCCGCAGATTAGCTACATCTACTTCTTTGTTGCCGCAGAGCTTCGTCTTCACAAAGGTAAACCTCTCCTGCTCCTCAGGAGTGAGGAACTCGGCGCTGTAGCCACCCAAACTGCCGGCGATGATAGGAGCGGCCATAGATTCAGGTGGGAAAGACAACGGAGGGTGGAGACGGAAGGTGAGGAGAAAGAATCCTCAGGAAATTTTGCGGGAAGTAGGAGGAAGATTCGAATTTGCAGAGGATTGGGATGGAGTTGTTAGGGCATCGGCTCGAGCGGCAGGATAAAAGAGGGGAAAAAAGGTAGACGATGAGGCACGAATCGTTCTGTCATCGATTTTATGAATAAATTAATGCTACGTGGAAAGTGAGGCGCCAAGCGGCGGAGAAAACGACAAAAGGTTTTGACTATTCAACTGGACTTCAATGAGAGAGAGTTTACTACTATACAATTTGAATTTCTCTTGCTTATTGCCAAGGAGGGAAAAATTACTTTAATTCTAAACTTTAATGTGCCACCTGTAAGCAAACTTTTATCACAAATTGCACATGCCTAATTCCCTTCTAAGAGATGTAATCTCTCTTCAGGTAAGGCTTTTGTGAAAATGTCTGCTAATTGGCCATTTGTATCAATAAAAGATATTTCAATATTTATTTGCAACATGATCACGAATAAAATAATATCTACCTCAATATGTTTGGTCCTTGAGTGCTGAACTGGATTCTTGGTGAGATTAATGGCACTGGTGTTGTCACATAGCAACGGGATTGATTTGATGTTTAATCCAAAGTCCTCAAGCTGTTGCTTATCCATAAGAGTTGTGTGCAGCAACTACCAGCAGCCACGTACTCAGCTTCAGCTGTAGAAGTGCTGCTGAATTTTGTTTCTTTGAGGACCAAGATATCAAACACCCTGCAAGGAACTGGCAACAACCACTGGTGCTCTTTCTATCTAATTTACATCCAGCATAGTCAGCATCAGAGTAACCTACTAGGCTAATTTCACATTGTTTTGGATACCATAGACCTAAGTCATGAGATCTTGCTAGATATCTAAATATTCTTTTCACAGAAATTAAATGTGATTCTTTAGGATTTGCCTGATATCGAGCACACATGCATACACTAAATAAAATATCAGGTCTACTAGCTGTTAAATAAAGGAGTGAACCTATCATACCTCTGTAGATCTTTTGATCTACTTTCTTACCATCTTTGTCACTGTCCATTCTTGTTGATGTACTCATTGGTGTCGATAGTGGCTTGGTATTTTCGAATCCGAATTTCTTCAATAATTCTTTTGTGTACTTAGCTTGACTGATGTGAGTTCCTTCCTTTCCTTGTTTGATTTGAAGTCCAGGAAATAGTTGAGTTTCTCTCATCATACTCATTTCAAATTCTCCCTGCATTAACTTTTCAAAGTACTTGCAAAGAGACTCATCAGTAGAACCAAAAATGATATCATCTACATAGATTTGAACCATAGGATTTGTTTGACTTTTGACTTTATAAAAGTGTACTATCTACCTGACCTCTGCTGAAACCATTATTAGAAGGAAAGAGCTAAGCCTTTCATACCAGCTCTAGGTGCTTGCTTTAAACCATATAAAGCCTTGTAAGTTTGAAAACATGATTAGGAAATTCTTGTCATCAAAGCCCGGAGGTTGTTCCACATAAACTTCCCCTTTTATGACCATTTAAGAGGCATTTAACATCCATTTGAAATAGTGTCAAGTTCAAAGCAGATGCATATGCAAGTAATATTCTAATGGCCTCAGTCTAGCTACAGGTGCATAGGTTTCATCGAAATCTATGCCTTCCTCTTGAGAATAGCCTTGAGCTACCAACCTGGCCTTGTTTCTTAAGATTGCACCAGTTTCATCCAGTTTATTTCTGAACACCCATTTGGTGCAATGACTGGATGGTCTGATGGTCTAGGAACAAGAGACCATACTTGTTTCTCTTGAATTGATTTAATTCATCTTGCATGGCTACTATCCAGATTCATCAGAGAGAGCTTCATTGACTGTCCTAGGCTCTATCTGAGAAACAAGGCTAATAATCACAAGAAATAACATTACCTCTTGTTCTTACCCCAATGGATGGATCACCAATGATATTTTCAAGTGGGTGATCTTTCTTGTATCTCCACTCCTTTGGAAGTTTTCATGAGTAACTTCTTCTTGTTGTAATTCTTCCAGAGGTGGATCATCCTTGTCCTCATTGATGCATCTTTTAGTTTCTTGGATAGTTCTTCTGCATCATCATCGTCACTATCTACTTCCTTTCTCAAGGAGGGGTTAGTTTCATCAAAAATAATGTGCACAGATTGTTCAATCAACAAGGTACGTTTATTAAATACTCTATAGCCTTTAGGTTTAGACGTATACCCCATGAAGATGCCTTCATCTGATTTGGCATCCAACTTACCGATATCCCTTTTTCCATTGTTGTGAATGAAGCAAGGGCACCCAAAGGTTCTGAAGTGGCTGATCTGAGGCTTCTTCCCTTTGAATAGTTCATATGCAGTCTTCTTCAGGATTGGCCTGATCATTACACGGTTGATAATATAGCTTGCTGTATTGACTGCTTCAGCCCAAAAGTATCTAGGCAGATCATATTCTGAGAGCATAGTTCTTGCCATGTCCAATAGGGTTCTGTTCTTCCTCTCAGCGATGCCATTCTGTTGAGGTGTCCTTGGTGCTGAGAAATTGTGCTCAATTCCCTGATCATCACAAAATCTAGAAAATTTCTCATTTTGAAATTCACCACCATGATCTGATCTGATAGACACAATGCTGAACTTCTATCTTTTGAACTTTCTTACTGAAGCTTACAAAACTTTCAAAAGTATCATCTTTATGCTCTAGGAATGATACCCATGTAAATCTTGAGTAGTCATCAACTATGACAAATCCAAAATTCTTTCCTCCAAGACTGGTAGTCCTCATTGGCCCAAATAGATCCATGAAGAAGCTCCAAGGGTTTTGAGGTGGTCACCACCGTCTTTGACTTGAAGGAGACCTTGGTGTGCTTACCCTTAGCACAAGGTTTACATACACTTTCCAACTTTGTACTGACCTTAGGTAGACCTTGCACAAGATTCTTCTTTAGTAATTTTCTCATGCCATCTATGCTACAGTGTCCAAGTCGTCTGTGCCATAATTTTGTGGATTTATTTTTATTTGCTGCTAGGCAAACATTTTGAACCTTGAGTTCTTCAAGATAGAGCACATACAAATTCTTTTCTCTATTAGCTTCAAAGATGACTGTTCCATCCTTCAGTATACTGCACTTTGACTCTTGAAACTTGATCTGATGGCCTCTGTCGCACAGCTGGCTAATGCTGATGAGATTGTGCTTCAATCCCTTGACTAGTAGCACATCTTCTATGACTGTTTTTCCTTTGTTTTCCACAGAGCCACTGCCTATTACGATTCCTTTCCCATTATCTCCATAGGTAACTGTTCCATCTTCAGCTTGGAGATGAGAGAACCTTCTGGTTTTCTGACATGTGTCTTGAGCACCCACTATCCAAATACCATTTGGATGCTCGAGGTTATCCAAAATAAAGACATCAAGCTTTAGGTACCCAATTCTTTTGGGTCCTGATTGGTTAGTATCACTAACTTTATCTTTTAATATCCATTTTTTATGTCTTGTTGGGCATGTAGTTATAATATGTCCTAACTTATTGCAGTGACTACAGCAGGATAACTTAGTCACTTTTTCTATGTATTTAAAATCAACTTTGTATGCTATATCTTGTTCGGGTACAAATTTTGGTGTTGGATATGTTTTAGATAGACCTTGGTTTCTTCATTATCTGGGGTGTATATCCTAACCAATTTTCTTCTTACCTGATCTCCTAGCACCTTTTAATATTAGAGAGTTTTTACCATTAGTAAATTTTTCTAGTGTGCTTGATAGTTTATCATTTTCTTCATTTAAGTTTTCAATTTCTTTCCTTAATTCATCAGTACTTTCTGTTTTTCTAGTTTATTTTTGTTCATTTTTAACTTTTAGGTCTTCACATAACAGTTCATTTCTTCGTTTAAGTTCAATTATTTGACTTTCTAATTGTTCTTTTCTGATTTTAGATCTGAGTTTGTATTTTCTATACAGACTATGTTTTTTCTTACTTACTTTTAATAGTTTAGTTACTTCTTTATATTTTTCATAAAGTTCATTGAAAGCCTCTTCTAAACTATCGGAGTCTGAACCATTGCATGAATCAAAAGATGAGTCAAAGGTTACCTTTTCTTCAGTGTTTGCCATGAAAGCCAAGTGGGCTTTTTCTTCATCACTGCAGGAGCTCGACTCACTATCTGAGTCGCTACTGTTTTCCCATGCTGCTGCATTGCTTTCTTTTTGAACTTTCTAAACTTCTTGAACTGTCCTTCTTCTGAATTCTGACTTCTTTAACTTAGGACACTCAGTCTTAATGTGTCCTGGCTTCTTACATTCGTAGCAAATGGGTTTCCCTTTCTTCACTTTTTTCCATCTGGTTTCTTGAAATCCTTATTCCTTTTGAAATACTTTCTACCAGATTGAGATTTCTTCTTTTTAGCCAAGATTCGCTGTAACCTTCTGGATAACATAGCTTCCTCATTTTCGCTGTCTGCATTACTTTCACTTTCAGCTGAGCTTGCTTCTGGTGAATCTTCTTCAGCTTTAAGGCGTTGGAGTGCTTCTTTCTGCTAGAGGACTCTCCTAGCCTTTCCATATTGATTTCATGGGCCATAAGGGACCCAATGAGCTTTTCTACAGACATTCTCTTCAGATCATTAGCTTCTTCTATTGCTGTGACTTTTGGAGTCCATGAGGACGGTAAGGATCTAAGTATCTTTCTTACCATATCTCCCATTTCATATACTTTCCCCAGGCTAGCCAGTCCATTTGTGATGTCAGTGAACCGCTGAACATTTGGGTTATGGACTCACTTGATTGCATCTGAAATCTTTCATATTGAGTGACAAGAATATCAATTCTTTTTTCCTTCACTTTGTCTGTGCCTTCATAAGTAATCCTGAGCTTTTCCCACATTTCCATTGATGATTTGCAGGCTGAAACTCTGTTGAATTCCTTCTTACTTAGAGCACAGCATAGATACTCTTTTGCTTTGCAATTAGGGAATCTTCTTCCTGTCATCATCTGTCCATTGTGCTTTCTCATTTGTGACTAACAGATCACCTTCTTCTACTATGGACCAATTTGATAGTCGTGTCCTTGTAAAAAGTATTCCATTCTGGTCTTCCAGTAAGGGTAATCTTCACCATCGAAGAGAGGGGGTCGGTTGACTGACTGACCTTCAAAATTACCTTGGGCTGCCATGGATCTTTACTCTTCAGATCGTTGGATCCTTTCTTTGTCGAAGAGACTCGCTCTGATACCACTTGTTGCCCTGTTGACAAGCCCAGAGGGGGGGTGAATGGGTCTTTTTAAATTCAATCTAGGAGATACCTGTAACCAAAAACATCACACAAACGATCTTCGAACTACGTTAGTTACTTGTTAGTTTAAATAACAATCATGCAATGAAGACAATCACACAACACAAGGATTATACTGGTTCGGACTTCCTTTCCTTAGGAGTCCTACGTCCAGTCCCTGAGCAACACTCAGGATTTCACTAACTAGGGAACAGTCCCCCTAAGGACGCTACAACACCCAGCTCAGCTGGTCTTCCTTCACACTCGAAGGGAACAACACCCTGGATGCCACCAGGCCTTCCTTTACAACCAAAGGGAGCAACACCCTGGATACCACCAGTCTTCCTTCACACCCGAAGGGAACAGCACAGAGAAGAATAAAAACTTTCACGCCCCTAGATCCAGCTTTTGATAAGTGAGGATCTGAAGCAACTAGAACTGAGAGCGAAGAGATTATGAACAATTCACACTCTCAGAACTGTACAGGCTCTCTCAAGATTTTCACGAAAACTAGCGGAGAGCAAGAGAGCAAAAAGCTACATGGAGTGAAGGATCTTGGCTGTCGATTTTCTTCAGAAGAATTTGAAAAATAGTCTCTAGATGGATGGTTCTTCTATTCTTCTGTCTTGAATATATATATCTTCAATTTAAAATCTAGTCGTTGAAGAGATCGTTCTCTCTCTTTTGAGTAGCCGTTAGACTGAATGACATCTGGAGTCTTGGAAGCTTCCTGTCACAGTCTTTTGATCACTTGAGCACGCAAAGAGATGAGATCTCACAAAGATCCGTTGGCTTTTATTGTCTAACGTTGTACCATGAAGCTACATCAAAGGTCTGCACAGATGTCAAACTCAAACAGCAGACAGATAGGCTGTCTCTGATATCAGTCAACGTCAGTAGCAATAGTCAAGAAAATAGTAATGCCAACTGGCTTAAGTCTAAAGGACGTTATCAGAGTAAGCACGATAAAGGATGATATAGTCTGCATGCATGCAGAGATACGTTCAGATCTCATAAATGCAAAAGCGTCAGAGAGATGTCTACGTGGATTTGACTGGTCAATGCTTTAAGATGAATAATATATCAAGATATGAAATTGAAGACTATATGACTTATGAAATCGTTATGAATTATAGCAAATCGTTCTATAACAGAGGATATAAAATCGTTATGAATCATGTCAATCATTTTGATTCTGAAGAATATGTGAACACTTAACAAATCGTTATGAAATGCAAGTCGTTATGACGATACAGAAATCGTTATGAAACTCTTACAAATCGTTGTGAGTCATGAACACTTATCAAGTCGTTATGAGCTCTAAAGAAATCGTTGCGCTAGCAAGTCGTTACGAGTTTCAAAGAAATCGTTACGAGAACTAAAGAAATCGTTACGGCTAGTAAGTCGTTACGAGTTTCAAAGAATCGTTACGAGAACTAAAGAAATCGTTGCGGCTAGCAAGTCGTTACGAGTTTCAAAGAAATCGTTACGAGAACTAAAGAAATCGTTAACGGGAATGAAGAAATCGTTGCGGCTAAAGTCGTTACAAGTTTCAAGAAATCGTTATGATAACTTATGAAGTCGTTACAACAAGCAAGTCGTTGCGAGTTCTAAAGAAATCGTTATGACAACTTATGAAGTCGTTACAACAAGCAAGTCGTTGCGAGTTCTAAAAATCGTTATGATAACTTATGAAGTCGTTACAACAAGCAAGTCGTTGCGAGTTCTAAAGAATCGTTATGATAACTTATGAAGTCGTTATGACATTGACTTGATTGAAACAACATGACTTTTCAGTCTTATAAGAGAATCGTTATGAACTTCAACAGAAATCGATATGGACTCAGAGAAAGCTCATGTTGAAAAGATTAAAGCTTCAGAGTAGTAAAGCATACCTTTTTGGCTTGTTTGACTTCGGTATTTTCTGTACTTAAGACTTATGAAATATTCATCAAATATAATTGATAAATTCTTGTTTGGTTTATTAATCATCAAAATATGTATATATATACAATTAATTAAAATTGTATGGGGACAGACTGATCATCAAAATGGAGTGAAAAGAAATGGAGCGTAATGAAAAGAAATGTAGCGTAGCGCAGTGGAGCGAAACAGAGCGAACTGAAAAGTAGACGTCAAGGTGAAAAATAGACACGCGGGTAATGAGGTGGCCGCCACCTGATAAGAGTCTTTCTCCAACAGCCTTGGAAATCACCACAGGAAGAGAACCAAAAGAAACAAGCGCTTGGACCTAAGAGATAAAGGAAAAGATGTGCGTGGGGGCACGAAAAACAAGAAAAGATCAACTTCCAGCGTCGGGGAGTACCTAAGGACACAATCCATAGGTTGCACCATCGGGGGCGTCTGCCCGGCCTCAGGCGGATCTTGTGATCAAAGGAGGAGAGATCAACTTCCAGTGTAGGGAAGTACCTAAGGACACAATCCGTTAGGTTGCACCATCGGGGGCGTCTGCCGGGCCTCAGGCGGATCTCTAGGATCAAAACAAAAGATAAAGGGACAAGTCCAAACAAATGATTCTGAAGGAAATCTGCCCGGAGGCGACAACAAAAGGAGATGGATACTCGACTCGGAATGGAATGTTTCAAGCTGCTTGAAAGTTGGGCACGGATGGCCCTCAGATTGCCTTGGAAGAGTGGTTTTCCACAGTGATTTCAATATGCATGTATGCTGGGCTAAAGGAAAAATAAAGTTTAAAAATAGTAGTAGAAAATAACCAAGGATAATATTGTTACGCCGGTGAGTCAGGACTAGGAGTTATGCATGGGTCCGTCGTCCTCACATGCCAAGCATAACGACCTATCCGTGCGGCTAAGGATCCTCTGGGATAATCATTGTTTTTTATAGAGGGGAACTCAAATCCCAGATTCCTCAGAGCCACAAGGTCCTTGGTATGCTCTAAGAGTATAACATATAGTAAATGCAGATAACTGATGGTGAAGGCAGCAGCAGCCTGATTGCGCCGGATGAGGTAACTCGAATCCTGCACTCAAAACTCGTTAGCCAAGAAAAAACAAACATCATGGAAAATAGCATTTAGCATGGAGCATGCAGCATGGATAAAGCGTTTAAACAACAAGCATGGCTCATTCAATTGGTTTGTTTTAACCATGAGGATAATTGGACTTGGCCAAAAGATAAAGTGCAAGATGGGAGGAACCCAAGATTGGAAGGATTGATGCGATCTGACGCAAGCAGGAGGCAATGTGCTTGCCATGCCATCAAGGATTGTTTTTGGAGTTTTTTGGAAGATATCAAATTTTTGTGGGTTTTGGAAGATATTCAAAAATTTTGTGGTTTTGGAAATTTTGATTTTTTTGTGATTTTGAAAATATTCAAATTTGTTTGGGATTTTGAAAAGTATTTGAATTTGTAGGATTTTGAAATATTTTATTTTTGTGAAATTTTGAAATATTTGATTTTTGAAATTTTGGAATATTTGAATTTTTGTGGGATTTGAATATTTGGATTTGTTTGGATTTTGAAATATTTGAATTTATTTGGATTTTGAAAATATTTGGATTTTTGTGGATTTTGAAATATTTAAATTTTTGTGGGATTTTGAAATATTTGAATTTTTGTGGGATTTTGAAACATTGCCATGCCATGGCGGCATTAAAATTATGAAAATGGACCGGCGAAGGGGTCCTTGTTATCTCCCGTTTTCATAAAAGAAAGCCTAGAGTAGGGTGTGCGTTTTAACGTGGCACCCACGGCTGATTGCACTTGGCTAACAGTGCCACTACCAAAGTCACGCTTGAAGAGGCGACTAAGTCTGGCAGGAAGAAGGGAAGAATATTCGGAGACAAGTTTGATATGGGTATTCGAGGAGTTGGGTTTGACTTCCTTCCTTGGCACAACCGTCAGAAGATTCAGTCTCATTTAAGCACTTGGGCTTTTCCAATTATTCTGGAATCTTGAGTGATGACCATTTGACTGTAGAGACATGCGTACGACCGGGTCCATTTGGATCTCCGCGGGGACTTTTCCACTCTTTGCCATGCCCTATTATCATTGATTTGATTTTAAATTTTTACATGCATACGACCGGGTCCATTTGGATCTCCGCGGGGACTTTGCCACTCTTGACATGCATTGGACTTTATTTTTTTGTTGGTCATTTTGATTTGCCCGTTTGGAGGACGTCCTCTTATGACGGAGTGCCTTGGGTTGGTTGCCTTGCCCAGACTACCTCTACTATCCATACTTTGGCCGAATAGGAGGAGAAATAGACTTTTGTTCCATTCAGGCGCGGCTGTGACGGTGTCTACCGGGAGCAATCGGCTTAGGGCGCCGTGAAGTGTGTGCAGGTGCCCATGCTAAGGGCAAACCTTGATGGCCCGGGAGGGAATTTTGGATTCCTCGCACGGAGTTCTCATAACAAAAAAATGCTGCGATAGCATGGCAATGCTGAAATATTCATCTTTTTATGGATTTTTTTTTTGAATTTTTGACATCGCTAAAATATAGTAAGATTTCGGAGGGTAAAGGAGGACGAATGCCCTGCGCTGGGGCGGATGTGCCCTGCGTTGGAGGCGAGACTCGAGAGGTCTAAGGGAATTGACAAAATTCTTTATTCAAAATTAAAAGGACACGTGCGAGAAGGGCCGAAGGACCCGATTGAAAAATGGAGGTGACAATAAAACAAAAGACGAATGCCCTGCTGAGGGCGAGACCCGGGGGGGGGTCTACACGAATTTACATTTTTTTTTGAATTTTTATTTTGAATTTAAAAAACATAAGTGGGGACTAAAGCCCCGAAAGCAGTGCGAGAAGGGTCGAAGGACCCGATTAAAATGGAGATGCGAAGACTATAAAAAGACGAATGCCCTGCGTTGGGGCGAGACTCGAGGGTCTACACGAATTTACATTTTTATTCGAATTTAAAAACATAAGTGGGGACTAAAGCCCCTAAAGCAAGGCGAGAAGGGTCGAAGGACCCGATTAAAAACACAGGGGTCAACACGGGAAAAAGATTGGAAACTCCGGAGGGCCGAAGGGGTTTGGCGGGAGAGGAGGGCGCGATGCCCTAGGTAGGAAACAAATCCGGATGACCCGGACAACATGAAGAAACAAAGGGCTGCGAGGGCCAACATGGAAGGTGCGCAGCATAGGGCGCGAAAAGATGTGCCACGTGGGCACTAGATGAACAAAATGGGCGCGATGCCCAGTGTACGCTGAGGGATCATAAAATAAATGAAAATAAAAAGGCTCCCGTGGGGAGGGAATGTGGAGAACCCACAGGTCTGTACTAAGCAATATAAAAGAAGATTCAAAAAAAGAGGGGGGTGAAGGTCCCCTGGCCTGTTTCCGTGCCCGGCGATCATATTTGGACTTGGGGGTCGGCGTTGGGACCCTCAAGTATCTCCTCACAAATCTTGCCTAGCGGGCAGATGGTCTTGCTCTTCTCCGAGGGATTGAGCAACTCTCAAGGATGTGGGGATTGCTGACTTCCGTCGGAATTTCAACAAATAGTGGTAACTCTCTTGGGATGTAGCTGAATGAAAGGGTGGGGAGTTCCACCGGTCGAGTTGGAAGCAACAACGTGGGGACCGTGCCCGAAGATTATATGACGTGTGATATGGAAAGGGGCACGACCCCTTGTGTAATAGATTGTGCCAATGATTTGGCGTTGGTGTGCATGAGCACAATCTAAGAAGCTGACCCCTTCACTAGAGTGGGAAGGTTCACAACAACGGTGTGAGGGGTCGTGAGAGTTTGGAGGGAGAGATTCCCTATGAGTATTCAGAAATGATGTCGGCTGGCAGCGGGTACGATTGGCATATTCTTAAAAGGCCTCTTGACAGCCATGATTGGAGGGGGAGACTTCTGCTCAGTAAAAATGCCCGGTATATTGACAATGACCGACATGCGAGGAATGTAATCATGAAGTTTTAAAAGCATGCCCGGTCCCGGACTTCCTTCTGCTGACGCTTGCGGCTCCTCAAAGGTTTGCACCCGCTCTGTTGGATGGGGGTGGATATGGTGGTTGGATTGGAAGGTTGTATGGACAGTGGAGGCGTAATGGATATAACAGCAAGAGGTTGCTCGGTGTGGTTGCCAAGGGTGTGGCGGTGGTGGAGGTGTAGTGATCGGTGTGATGGTGGGTTGTAATGGGAGTGGGTTTGATGGGTGTAGGTTTGATGATGGTGGGTGGTTTAGGTAAATGGTGTACGGAGATGACCTGGGAAGGTTCATCATCGTAGCGCCAAGTGGTTTCGCGGGGTGGTTGACGGCTGGCAACTTCAACCCGAGCAACGGGCTGTGATGGTAGTGGTAGCGCCAGGTGGTTGACGGCTGGTAACTTCAATCCATGACCGGACCCCCTTGGGAAGCACCAAGAAAGAAGGGGCGAGATCCAAAAATATTGGGAAAACACTCTTGCGAGGCAAAAGAAGGCCATTTGTGGCGTTACAGCACAACTCGAAAATTTGCCCGCGGTGGGGAAAATTCGCGTGTCTACATGGACATGATTATAAATGCGTCAGATAAGGTGGACATGTTGGATCAAGCCCCAACTGTTGCACCAAAAGCTCGAGCTGGTAGTGAAGGTGGACCGTATTTCCTTTATGGCAGTGCAGAACCCCACACTAAGCGGGGGCGGACATGAGGGCTTCGCACAGGGCGGTTAGTTAGTCCTGCGGCGGGCGGGCTGTCAAGCACCGATGCGACTACACACACCCGATCCCGGGCCAGCATGTAGTAACAGCGAATCCCTAAGGGAGTTGAGGACCCCTAATCCACAACTCCCCCCCCACGACCACCCGGGGGATTCGAACCCGCAACCTCGTCTGATACCACTTGTTGCCCAGTTGACGAGCCCAGAGGGGGGGTGAATGGGTCTTTTAAAATTAATCTAGAAGATACTTGTAATAAAAAACATCACACAAACGTTCTTCGAACTATGTTAGTTACAGTTAGATTAAATAACAATCACACAAGGAAGACAATCACACAACACAAGGATTATCCTGGTTCGGACTTCCTTTCCTTAGGAGTCCTACGTCCAGTCCCTGAGCAACAACTCAGGATTTTACTAATTAGGGAACAGTCCCCCTAAGGACGCTACAACACCCAGCTCAGCTGGTCTTCCTTCACCCTTGAAGGGAACAACACCCTGGATACCACCAGGTCTTCCTTCACACCCGAAGGGAACAACACCCTGGATACCACCAGGTCTTCCTTCACACCCGAAGGGAACAACACAGAGAAAATGTATGACTTTCAAGCCCCTAGATCCAGCTTTTGATAAGCGAGGATCTGAAGCAACTAGAACTGAGAGCAAGAAGATTATAAACAATTCACACTCTCAGAACTATACAGCTCTCTCAAGTTTTTCACAAGACTGATGGAGAGCAAAGGAGCAAAAGCTAGGAGGAGTGAAGGATCTTGGCTCTCAATTTTCTTTTGAAGAATTTGAATGCTTTTTTTTTTGAACGTTGTGTCTTCTGTTCTTCTGACTTGAATATATATATCTTCAATTTGAAATATAGACGTTAAAGAGTCCGTTGTCTCTCTTTTGAGTAGTCGTTAGACTGAATGACATCTGGAGTCTTGGAAGCTTCCTGTCACAGTCTTTTGATCACTTGAGCACGCAAAGAGATGAGATCTTCAAAGATATCCGATGGCTTCTATTTGCTTAACGTTGTACCATGAAGCTAGTTTAGAGGTCTGCACAGATGTCAATCTAAATAGCAGACAGATAGGCTGTCTCTGATGTCAGTCAACGTCAGTAGCAATAGTCAAGAAAATAGTAATGCCAAATAGCTTAAGTCTAAAAGACGTTATCAGAGTAGGCACGATAAAGGATGATATGGTCTGCATGCATGCAGAGATATGTTCAGATCTCATAAATGCAAAAGCGTCAGAGAGATATCTACGTGGACTTTGACTGGTCAATGCTTTGATGATAAGATATCAAGATATGATCGATAACTGAATGACTTATGAAATCGTTATAGCAAATCGTTATGAACACTTATCAAGTCGTATGAATTCTAAAATCGTTGCGCAAAGCAAGCCGTTAGAAAACTAGAAATCGTTACGGCTATCAAGTCGTTACAAGTATCAAGGAATCGTTACGAGAACTAAAGAATCGTTACGGCTACCAAGTCGTTACGAGTATCAAAGAAATCGTTACGAGAACTAAAGATCGTTACGGCTACCAAGTCGTTACGAGTATCAAAGAAATCGTTACGAGAACTAAAGAAATCGTTACGGCTGCCAAGTCGTTACGAGTATCAAAGAAATCGTTATGAGAACTAAAGAAATCGTTACGGCTACCAAGTCGTTACGAGTATCAAGAAATCGTTACGAGAACTAAAGAAATCGTTACGGCTGCCAGTCGTACGAGTATCAAGAAATCGTTACGAAACTAAAGAAATCGTTACGGCTACCAAGTCGTTACGAGTATCAAAGAAATCGTTACGAGAACTAAAGAAATCGTTACGGCTACCAAGTCGTTATGAGTTCTAAGAAATCGTTATGATAACTTATGAAGTCGTTACAAAAAGTAAGTCGTTGCGAGTTCTAAAGAAATCGTTATGATAACTTATGAAGTCGTTACAACAAGTAAGTCGTTGCGAGTTCTAAAAATCGTTATGATAACTTATGAAGTCGTTACAACTAAGTCGTTGCGAGTTCTAAAGAAATCGTTATGATAACTTATGAAGTCGTTACAAAAAGTAAGTCGTTGCGAGTTCTAAAGAAATCGTTATGATAACTTATGAAGTCGTTACAACAAGTAAGTCGTTGCGAGTTCTAAAGAAATCGTTATGATAACTTAAAGTCTTTAATAAGTCGTTGTGACATCGACTTGTTTGAAACAACTTGACTTTTCAGTCTTATAAGAAAATCGTTATGAACTTCAACAGAAATCGATATGGATTTAGAGAATCTCATGTTGAAAAGATTAAAGCTTCAGAGTAGTAATGCATACCTTTATTGGCTTGTTTGACCTCGGTATTTTCCTGTACTTAAGACTTATGAAATATTCATCAGATATAATTGATAAATTCTTGTTTGGTTTTGTTAATCATCAAAATATGTATATTTATATAATTAATTAAATTGCATGGGGACAGACTGATCATCAATCTCCCCCTTTTTGGTGATGACAAAACTGAACAATAAGCATTGATAAAAATATCTGAATTTTTGTACTGTTCTCCCCCTTTTTGTCATAAGCAAAAAGATAAACTTTGACAAAGAAAGAAGAGAGAAAAGAAAATAGAGAATACACAGGTCATGTCATTTACTGAGGAGGTACAGGTAAATAGAAGGCAGGAGACAACAGAGAGGCAAAATGGGAGATGGTTTCCCATGCCTGAACTTCCTGCTCTTCAAAGAGATTTTAAAAGCTCCAAAAGACACAGAGTAAGAGGGTCCCATGGTGGGAGTCATCCGTTTGAGATGAAGATCTAGATGCTGATAGAGAAGATCAGCATATGCATCCTTGTCCATGTTCATCTTGAGAAAACGAGAGGTGCCAAAGCTGGCACAGGAGAGGAACTGGTCCATGGTGACAGGGTAGTGATTTTGGTGAGCTCTGAGAGCTTGGTGCAAAGCCACATACACTTTGTATCTTTCTTCCCAGACCTTGAATGGGTCATTAACAAGATTAATGGAGTTCATATCTAGGAAAGTGGCTGGAGAAATAGCTGGTTTGCCTTCCCTGGCCTGAGCTTCATTGAGATCTGACAACTGCTGAGCAGACAGGGGGTAGAACTTGGACCATTCAGAGGATGTGAGCCTTTCACATTCAGACAGGATAGGGGAGAGAACTTCAGCCTTTACATGGCCCTGGTGATATTCCCTGAATAGGAATCTAGAAAAGGAAACCAGATAGCCTTTCTGCACTTTAATTCTGCCCAAGACTCTGGAAAAACGCTCGAAGATGATGGATCCTACAGAGGATTCCATAACTAGAAAGTGAATTTGAGGAAGTGCTATCTCCTCAGGTATTTGAAGTGTAGCAAAATCTACCTGAATATCGCAAGTGTGAGAGATAAGTGGAGACAAAGCTGAAATGGCCTTCCTAAACTGACAGAGCTGAACTTCTGGAAGTCTATGAATATATCTGTAGTTGTTGAAGAGCATGAAATGCCTGATCATCTTGATTTCCGACTGAATGTAGGGTGCCCATAGTTCTTGGTGGTACATCCTGAACCACTCAGAGAGAGTCAAGGAGTGGTCCCTTGGAGGAAATTGGCAGATTTGGCAAGAATGAACTTCTTGAGAAGATCCTTGTGACCTTTGCCCCACTGCTCTTCAGATTTGGAGTGAGCAAGAGAGAAAATTTTGGATTTTTCGGTTTTTGAAAGAGAAGTATAGGGAAAATGGTGTGCAAATATCGGTAAGGTTTTGAAAGGGAAGGTTGATGATGGTGGCATAAGCAACTTTGGAAAGGTATTCCTATACAGTGGGTTATGTTTGTTGTCCACTGTGAGAGAAAACCATAAAGGAGGGTATTTGGGTTCAGAGGAGAGGAAGAGGTAGAAGTAAGTTTCCTCTTCTTGGAGGCAGGAATAGAAGGATCTGCCCTGTGAACATGTTCTCCCACTTTCAACACAGACCTGAGGATCCCTTCCTCAAATTCATCCTTTACCTTTTCAATAAAGGGAGAATTGAGTTGAGCATGTTCAGGTATGATAGTGATGAAAGATGGGAGGAGGAGGATGAAGAAAAGAGTGTGAAGTAGTATGGAGATCATCAGTTGGTCCAAGTGAGGGACCAGAGGAGGAGGAGGAGGATGATGCTCCAGCTGAGGATGCTGGAGGGGCCTCAAATATAGGGAAGGAGAAGGAATGGTGGACTGAAATGGTGTAGGAGAGGAAATGGGTCTAGATTGGGGCTTCTTGAAGGTTTGAGGAGCAGGAGGTGCTGTAGGAGCTGATGGTGGAGTTGGAGGAATAGGTGTGTGAGAGGGGGAAGAGGAAGCTGGGGGCTTGGGTGCCAAGAGCTCTTCTGCCTCTATCTGCACAGACTCTTCTCCAATGGTCCGGATCCTTGCTCAGATGGCCCTGTTGGCCCTGCATCCTGATCAGCTGGCCCTGTTGGCCCTACCTCTTTTGATGCTGCTGCTGCTTCTGGTGCTGCTTTGGTGATGCTGCTGCTTCTGGTGCTGCTTCAGGTGATGCTGCTGCTTCTGGTGGAGGAGGAGTGTGAGCTCCAACTGCCTTGATAATATCTGAGAGCATGCCTTTCATGCTGCTCATTTCCTTGTTAAACCATTTCATAGCATTTCTGATTTGGGCTAACTCTTGTTGGCTGAAGCTTGACTCAGAAATATAGAGTTGACATCTGACTGGAGAGAACATAATAGTTCACCTTGAACATTCAGCCTTTCAATCACTGGCTTCAAGTTTATGACATTTTCTGCTTAACCTACCTCTCAAATGGAGAGTCAGCCAGGAGAGGAATTCTAGAGGCAACCTCTTTTCCTTTCTTCGAGCCTTCATTTTCTGGAGGAGGTTGATCATCATCTGAGCTCGAAGAGCTTGCAGTCTCCCCTTCTCTGTGATCCATTTGAAGAATCTCCATGATTTTCATCCTTGTCAACATCTGGAGTTGCGTCTACTGAACCTTCTTTTGATAGCTCCCCCTCAATAGGAGCATCTTCTTCATCTGATACTTGCTCCCCCTGACTGGGAGCAGATTCCAATACAGAATCTCCTTGGGCAGCTAGGTGCTCTACCTCTACTAGAACATCTTCCATTTGTTCATCAATGTGGCCTGATGCCACAGTCTCATCTGCAACTCTGCTACTTGTTTCTGGAGCACTTGAAGTAAAAATTGAATCTATGATGTCGGCCAGAATCGATGCAACTACAATTGAGGGATGTGGGTCCTCAACTGGAATAATGTCCTCTGGGAGGAGATCCTCAATTCTTCTTTCTGCAAAAGTTGGAATTGATTCTTCTGGAAATCCTGAAGCTTCTACAGACACCCTTTCTTCTTCTACTGCACTTTCAGACTGAACTTCTGCAATGGAGGGTCCTGAAGATTCTGCTGCTGCAACTGCTGGAGCTAAAATTGACTCCACTGGCAATTCTGGTGTCATATCTGCTGCTCCCATCTCTGGATGAACAACGGAGGTGTCGATAATGATGGCTTCGCCTTCAGCAACTGAAGCCTTGAACCAGACACCACTTTCCACAGAGAAACCACTCTTCTTCAGGTTCCTGGACCTAATTGCTTGGCCCATTTTCTCTACAACTGCCCCAGAGAGATCAACACCGAAGTGTCTGAAGATCTTGGTGAGTAGGTGGGCATAAGGCAGAGACACATTTAACTTACTCTTGGTGTCCCAAATCTGATCTCTTGCAAACTTCATTCTTTCCATTATCACTGCGGCCATATTTATCTCCTTATTCTGAATGGCCAGTACATCATGTCCGAATCGGCCTTTGTGCAAGATGAAACGTTGCACTTCTGGGAACTAGGATTTGACAGACAATAAATGGAGAAGACGATTGAAGGCGGATAGTTTTTATATCGATCGTTCTTGCGTCTCTCAGCTTGAATCCTGGCCCGATAATTCCCAATCCTTTCACTTGGGCATCCACAGTGTGAACCCCACTAAATCCGGAAGTCTTTACATTGAACAACTTTTTAGCAACTCAGGGTCTATTCTAATCATTGTTCCCTTTACTGAAACAAGAGACCCATCTTCTTCCGTTCTCATACACACAAAAAAGGCTTTTACCAAGTCCGGATAACTGACCTCTGAAAAGGTGGAAATTTCTGTCCACTGCATCTGATTGATCAAATCTACTACACTGCTCATTCCACTTTTCCTCAGATTAGCGACATCTACTTCTTAGTTGCCACAGAGCTTTGTCTTCACAAAGGTAAATCTCTCCTGCTGCTCAGGAGTGAGGAACTCGGCGCTGTAGCCACCCAAACTGCCGGCGATGATAGGTGCGGCCATAGATTCAGGTGGGAAAGGCAACGGAGGGTGGAGACGGAAGGTGAGGAGAAAGAATCCTCAAGAAATTTTGCGGGAAGTAGAAGGAAGATTCAATTTGCAGAGATTGAGATGGAGTTGTTAGGGCATCGGCTCAAACGGCAGGATAAAAGAGGGGAAAGGTAGACGATGAGACACGAATCGTTCTGTCATCGATTTTATGAATAATTTGCTACGTGGAAAGTGAGGCGCCAAGCGGCGGAGAAAACGACAAAAGGTTTTGACTGTTCAAACGGACTTCAATGAGAGAGAGTTTACTACAATACAATTTGAATTTCTTTTGCTTATTTCCATGGAGGAAAAAAATACTTTAATTCTAAGAATTTAATGTGCCACTTGTAAGCAAACTTTTATCACAAATTGCACATGCCTAATTACCTTCTAAGAGATGTAAATCTCTCTTCAGGTAAGGCTTTTGTGAAAATGTCTGCTAATTGGCCATTTGTATCAATAAAGGATTTCAATGTTTCCATTTGCAACATGATCACGAATAAAATGATATCTAACCTCAATATGTTTGGTCCTTGAGTGCTGAACTGGATTCTTGGTGAGATTAATGGCACTGGTGTTGTCACACAGCAACGGAATTGATTTGATATTTAATCCAAAGTCCTCAAGTTGTTGCTTTATCCATAAGAGTTGAGTGCAGCAACTTCCAGCAGCCACGTACTCAGCTTCAGCTGTAGAGAGTGCTACTGAATTTTGTTTCTTTGAGGACCAAGATATCAACACCCTGCAAGGAACTGACAACAACCACTGGTGCTCTTTCTATCTATTTTACATCCAGCATAGTCAGCATCAGAGTAACCTACTAGACTAATTTCACATTGTTTTGGATACCATAGACCTAAGTCATGAGATCTTGCTAGATATCTAAATATTCTTTTCACAGAAATTAAATATGATTCTTTAGGATCTGCCTGATATCGACACCACACACATGCATACACTAAAAATATCAGGTCTACTAGCTGTTAATAAAGGAGTGAACCTATCATACCTCTGTAGATCTTTTGATCTACTTTCTTACCATCTTTGTCACTGTCCATTCTTGTTGATGTACTCATTGGTGTCGACAGTGGCTTGGTATTTTCGAATCCAAATTTCTTCAATAGTTCTTTTGTGTACTTAGCTTGACTGATGTGAGTTCCTTCCTTTCCTTGTTTGATTTGAAGTCCAAGGAAATAGTTGAGTTCTCCCATCATACTCATTTCAAATTCTCCCTGCATTAACTTTTCAAATACTTGCCAAGAGACTCATCAGTAGAACCAAAAATGATATCATCTACATAGATTTGAACCAATAGGATGTGTTTGACTTTTGACTTTATAAAAAGAGTACTATCTACCTGACCTCTACTGAAACCATGTTTTAGAAGGAATAGCTAAGCCTTTCATACCAGGCTCTAGGTGCTTGCTTTAAACCATATAATGCCTGTGAAGTTTGAAAACATGATTAGGAAATTCTGTGTCATCAAAGCCCGGAGGTTGTTCCACATAAACTCCTCTTTTATGAAACCATTTAAGAATGCGGATTTAACATCCATTTGAAATAGAGTCAAGTTTAAAGCAGATGCATATGCAAGTAATATTCTGATGGCCTCAAGTCTAGCTACAGGTGCATAGGTTTCATCGAAATCTATGCCTTCCTCTTGAGAATAGCCTTGAGCTACCAATCTGGCCTTGTTTCTTAAGATTGCACCAGTTTCATCCAGTTTATTTCTGAACACCCATTTGGTGCCAATGACTGGATAGTCTGATGGTCTAGGAACAAGTGACCATACTTGGTTTCTCTTGAATTGATTTAATTCATCTTGCATGGCTACTATCCAAGATTCATCAGAGAGAGCTTCATTGACTGTCCTAGGCTCTATCTGAGAACAAAGGCTAAATAATCACAAGGAATAACATTACCTCTTGTTCTTACCCCAATGGATGGATCACCAATGATATTTTCAAGTGGGTGATCTTTCTTGTATCTCCACTCCTTTGGAAGGTTTTCATGAGCAACTTCTTCTTGTTGTAATTCTTCCAGAGGTGGATCATCCTTGTCCTCAATTGATGCATCTTTTAGTTTCTTGGATAGTTCTTCTGCATCATCATCGTCACTATCTACTCCCTTTCTCAAGGAAGGGTTAGTTTCATCAAAAATATGTGCACAGATTGTTCAATCAACAAGGTACGTTTATTAAATACTCTATAGCCTTTAGGTTTAGACGTGTACCCCATGAAGATGCCTTCATCTGATTTGGCATCCAACTTACCAATGTCCCTTTTTCCATTGTTGTGAATGAAGCAAGGGCATCCAAAGGTTCTGAAGTGGCTGATCTGAGGCTTCTTCCCTTTGAATAGTTCATATGCAGTCTTCTTCAGGATTGGCCTGATCATTACTCGGTTGATAATGTAGCTTGCTGTATTGACTGCTTCAGCCCAAAAATCTAGGCAGATCATATTCTGAGAGCATAGTTCTTGCCATGTCCAAAAGAGTTCTGTTCTTCCTCTCAGCGATGCCATTCTGTTGAGGTGTCCTTGGTGCTGAGAAATTGTGCTCAATCCCTGATCATCACAAAATCTAGAAAATTTTTCATTTTGAAATTCACCACCATGATCTGATCTGATAGACACAATGCTGAACTTCTGATCTTTCTGAACTTTCTTACTGAAGCTGACGAAACTTTCAAAAGTATCATCTTTATGTTCTAGAAAGATACCCATGTAAATCTTGAGTAGTCATCAACTATGACAAATCCAAAATTCTTTCCTCCAAGACTGGTAGTCCTCATTGGCCCAATAGATCCATATGAAGGAGCTCTAAGGGTTTTGAGGTGGTCACCATCGTCTTTGACTTGAAGGAGACTTTGGTGTGCTTTCCCTTAGCACAAGGTTTACATACACCTTCCAACTTTGTACTGACCTTAGGTAGACCTTGCACAAGATTCTTCTTTAGCAATTTCTCATGCCATCTATGCTGCAATGTCCAAGTCGTCTGTGCCATAATTCTGTGGATTTATTTTTATTTGCTGCCAGGCAAACATTTTGAACCTTGAGTTCTTCAAGATAGAGCACATACAAATTCTTTTCTCTATTAGCTTCAAAGATGACTGTTCCATCCTTCAGTATACTGCACTTTGACTCTTGAAACTTGATCTGATGGCCTCTGTCGCACAGCTGGCTAATGCTGATGAGATTGCGCTTCAATCCCTTGACTAGTAGCACATCTTCTATGACTGTTTTTCCTTTGTTATTCATAGAGCCACTGCCTATTACGATTCCTTTTCCATTATCTCCATAGGTAACTATTCCATCTTCAGCTTGGAGATGAGAAAACAACTTCTGGTTTCCTGACATGTGTCTTGAGCACCCACTATCCAAATACCATTTGGATGCTCGAGGGATAACATTTTCTTCAGTGTTTGCCATGAAGGCCAAGTGGGCTTTTTCTTCATCGCTGCAAGAGCTTGACTCACTATCTGAGTCGCTACTGTTTTCCCATGCTGCTGCCATTGCTTTCTTTTTGTATTTTCTAAACTTCTTGGAACTGTCCTTCTTCCTGAACTCTGGCTTCTTTAATTTAGGACACTCAGTCTTAATGTGTCCTGGCTTCTTACATTCATAACAGATGGGTTCTCCTTTCTTCATTTCTTTTCCATCTGGCTTCTTGAAATCCTTATTCTTTTTGAAATACCTTCTACCAGATTGAAATTTCTTCTTTTTAGCCAAAATTCGTTGTAACCTTCTAGATAACATAGCTTCCTCATTCTCGCTGTCTGCATCACTTTCGCTTTCAGCTGAGCTTGCATCTGGTGAATCTTCTTCAGCTTTTAAGGCGTTGGAGTGCTTCTTTCTGCTAGAGGACTCTCCTAGCCTTCCATATTGATTTCATGGGCCATGAGGGACCCAATGAGCTTTTCTACAGACATTCTCTTCAGATCATTAGCTTCTTCTATTGCTGTGACTTTTGGAGTCCATGAGGACGGTAAGGATCTAAGTATCTTTCTTACCATATCTCCCATCTCATAGACTTTCCCCAGGCTAGCCAGTCCATTTGTGATGTCAGTGAACCGGCTGAACATTTGAGTTATGGACTCACTTGATTGCATCTAAAATCTTTCATATTGAGTGACCAGAATATCGATTCTTGTTTCCTTCACCTTGTCTGTGCCTTCATAAGTGATCCTGAGCTTTTCCCACATTTCCATTGTTGAATTCCTTCTTACTTAGAGCACAGCATAGGATACTCTTTACTTTGCAATTCAGGGAAATCTTCTTCCTGTCATCATCTGTCCATTGTGCTTTCTCATTTGTGACTAACAGATCACCTTCTTCTACTATGGACCAAATTTGATAGTCGTGTCCTTGTAAAAAGTATTCCATTCTGGTCTTCCAGTAAGGATAATCTTCACCATCGAAGAGAGGGGGTCGGTTGACGGACTGACCTTCAAAGTTACCTTGGGCTGCCATAGATCTTTACTCTTCAGATCGTTGGATCCTTTCTTTATCGAAGAGACTCGCTCTGCGAATCCCTAAGGGAGTTGATGGACCCCATAATCCAACAGGACACACTTCATATTCCGATTGCCTTATGTTCCAATTCCTTCATGTGTCAATCGCTTCATGTTTTGATTGTTGAAGGTAATACGCATTAGGTCAAATCGACACACTTCATGTTCCGAATGCCTCATGTTCTGATTGTCTCATGTTCCAATTCCTTCATGTGCTAATTGCTTTATATTTCGATTACTGAAGGTAATATGCATCGGGTCAAGCCGACGCGCTTCATGTTCCGATTGTTGAGGGTAAAACATAGCAGGTCAAGTCGATGCTAATATGATTTCCTAAATCTATTTTCGGTAATTTCCATTTTGGATTTTGGAAGCAATTTTTTTGCCAAAACTGATTCGCCTCTGGTCAAGCTGACACACTTTTGACTTCCCTAATCGCTATGACTGACAAATCAATTGATTATCTTAAAAAGGTGTCGGGTCTAATGGATGCATATTTCAGCCTTCTATAATCTACGTCATGTAGGTCTAACACGATCCAAATTTTTCTACTCACTTATAACTCAGCATCATCATTTTTTTCAACATCCACAAACACTCTTTTGTACGTGGATAACATTATGGAAACATGTACAATGTGCATTAGAACAAAATATTTGGATTTAGACAACATGAAATCCCTTGATTGAGGTTATATGTTGAAAAGGCCCTAGGCTGCCCACTAGGGCCCAGCTCAATAGCAAGAGCAACACCTATAGCTCCACTTGAAGTCCTCCATGAGAGGGAGTAATCCCAAATCGAAAGTTGGGGATTCTTCCCAGTTAGAAGAGGCTTCAAGAGATGCCCAACAACTGCAAGTGAGAGGAAGAAGATCAAGTGTCACAGTTAGACACTGCTAGTGCTCTCTCTATCTCTACCCTCTCTGAAATTATTGTTTTCCTACTTGGACTCCACCTCCACTAACTTGACCATCGAAGGGTCATCCTCGAGATTCACTTTTTTCAGATCGACTTCTTTATAGGTTGAGAGTGGACTAACCTGAGCAGAACACTTTTTTTTCTATCCCTCAATTCTTTGTCCAAAGTCACCTTGGGACATATGTAGTTTTCCATTCTCCAAGCCCGCAAAACTAAATCAGGACGACTATATCATATGTCAAGCTTGAGTCGGTCGAATTTAAGTACATGTGTGCAAGTTGATTTAACATCGATCCATGTAGCTAGGTGATGCACTGAGGATAAGAGCAAGCAAATGTAATTGTGGTTTTTGGAATTTAGAATTAGTTGACAAAATAACTGATGCCAACTCCTTAAATCACCCTGAAATAAGTTGGAAGCCCATTTAGCCAAACAAAGGTTACATACTAATGCTATTAAGGATCCACAAGGGCATGTTTGTCCATTGTGTGCCTTTTGTTTTTACCAAGGAAGGAGTTAATGCTCCAATTTACTAGCATAAGGAAATTAGATGGTACATGATGAAGGGACAAGCTCTCAGAATATAGAGAAAACTAGTACCTACTATAGAAGGGATAATTGTTAGATGTGGGTTCCCTACAAGCTAATCAATTAATGTACTCACAGTTGACACTCTTGATATAATAATAAATAAATGTTTATATTCATCATGTTATATTCATTGCCTTCCTAGTACATGATGAAGTTCATGGATTTATGAAGTTGATGACACATAAGGAGTTATGATTTATGAGATTGTCATCATATAAACAAAAGTCCTAAATGTTCCTAGTCATAGGGCTTATTGAGAATGGACATCATGTGTAAGACCCTCGAATTTCCGTCGCATTATTTGTATTTATGTGTGTATATTTGTGCTTGTGTATGTATGTACATATTTACGTACGTATTAATTAGTACGAGTACGTGTGCATGTGTTTATATTAAATATAAATAATGTATGTATTGCATGGTGATAGTATGGATATAATACCGTATACATATTGCATGTATATGTGCATGGTATGCATGGTTTTCTGCATAATTTAGAGTTCTGGCCGAAGGCCATCTTGGCGTCAACCCCAGGCCGTTTAGCTGGTGTCAGCGTCCAGACATGGACGCCAACACTCATCCTGGCGTCCAGCGATGTGGACGCCAATCTCTCTGGCCTGCATGCGCAGCAGAGCTGCAAACTTCTGAAACAAGGTAAGCCAACCATTGGGGGTTGTCCCCAACGGCTCTGAAGGTTGTCAAATCAGCATGGTGAGTGGGAGAGAGACTCTCCTTATGTCTGAACCCGAAATGGCCTCTCCCCACTCCTCCCTTCACCTTGCGAGAAGAGAAAAAGAGAGAGGAAAAACCCTAGAGAGAAAACTGTGAGAAAACCCCCACTTAGCACCCAAAAATCCGACCCCCTGGAGCTTGATCCGGCGTTCCACTGCTTCAAGGAGGTTGCTGGACCAAAGGAGGAGGCTTCCCCAACATCCCCTTGGCGTGGAGATCATCCAGGAGCCCGGAGGAAGAAGATCTAGGAGGGAGTTCTGCACTTCTTGGGACAGCCCAAGGAGAGCTTCACCGAGCCCTAGATCCTTTGGTGTAATTTTTAAAAGGCAAGTGACCTATCCATGGTATTCCCGTATGTGTCTAGGTCGTTTCTATTATTTTTATGGATTTTTCCTCGAGTCCTAGACCCACCCATTCACCCAAGTTTCAGAGCTCGGGTCTGTGTTTCTGCACAGACCTGAACTGACGGCAAGGTCCCTGGACGCCCATATCATGCTTGGCGTCCATTGGCCATGCCGCTGACCCTGAGTCAGCGGCCAGAGACCGCCGCCAAGTTCCTCTGGACAGAACAGTGAACTGTTCTGCCCTTCCTTTACATTAATTTCGGTATGGTTTCCGTGATGAGGATATATGGTAATCCTATACTCTATGTATATAGTCAATTGTGGTGTGTGGATGAATGTGGTGTGTGATGGTGAATGTAGGAAATATTGTATCCCATGAATTGTGAGCATGACTTGTTAATGATCTTGTTAAATTTATGTTCCATGAGTAGGATTAGACTGAATGCCTTGGTTTTTGTCAGTTCATGAAGATTAGTAGATCAGTAGATGTATGCCCAATTTTGGTAAATTGATCCATGCTTGCATGAGTTGCAAATGAATTCGGTTCGATAAATAGAAAGACATGCAAAAAAATGGTTTGTGGTGATTGATCTATAGATGTATGATTTAGGGTAATTTTGTATTCTCAAATCATGCATATATTAGTAGCCTCTGTTTAAAACAGTAAGTGGCAATTTGCAAGATGTGTTAAACCCCATGTTAACTTAAGTTGTGAATAGTATACTAAATAGGTGTTTTATTTTCTGTAAATTCTATTTAGCTCAGAAAAATCTGAAAATTTGAGTGTATGATCTTTAACCCGAAAACAGTATGTGGTTAAAATTTCAGGTCATTTGGACCAGTAAATAAGAAGTTATGTATTTTCATGTGAAATGTGATAATCTACGTGTATTATCGTAATGTGATTAGTTATTGTCTAAAACCAACTTGATTGGTGAAATTACTGTGTGCTAAGCTCTTGAAATTCTGTAGTACCATGTTAGGAAAAACAGAGATATTAATGTGAGTGAGAAAGTGAATGAGATGAAAAGTGTGAAGTGTAAAACCATGTGTAAAACGGTAAATGTGTAAATGTGTAACTGTGCCAATGTGACACTGCTTCCGTAGAGGGCAGTGGAGCTGTATCAGGGAAAAGTCCCCCTGAGAAAGTTCAATGTGTAAGTGACCCTAAGGGCATTAGGGGGAAATCCTGGAGGTGGACAAGTACCACTGGTTAGGGTGGAGACTTGTTCTCCCGGTCTGCGCAGTCCAAGAGTCGCCATTAGAATGCCTAGATGGCGTCTATGTGTAATGTGATGTGTATATGTCCTTCTTTGGTGGTTTGGACTATGTGTCACGGCACCTAAAATGTGTAATGTGAAATGTGTAATGTGTATGTGTCCATGTGTAAATGTGTAAGTGACAATGTGAATGTGTATGTGTAAAGTGAACCATGTGAAAGAGGAAACTTGTGTAAAGAAAATGTGAAACTAAAGATGTGAGAATATGTTATTGAAAACCATGTGAGACAAATCTGAAATCATGTGAAATCAGTGAATTTATGTTATTATCATCATGTTATTATGTGCAAAGATGTCTAGAATCCATGTTAGGGATAATTGGTGAGAACGGGTACAAGATAGTATGATTGTTTGATCACATGATATATTTTATGCAATATTGTAGCTTTCATGCATAGGTTTACAGCCGTTAAACCATGTGAAATCAGCAACCTAAAGCATGTGAAAAGGTTATGTATGTACTTAAGGACATGTGAAATCCATGCTAGTTGTGTTCCCCTTTCATGTATGCATAATGTTCATGTTGGTAGCTCTCATGTTTTGATTCTTTAAAGACAAAATCTCATGAGTAAATGGAATAGAGAGCATGTGATAGGTGAATTTTATTCTTAGAAATCTGAAAGCATGATCTATGTATAAAATTGTAAAACTTTCATGATAGGTTGAAACTTTAGAATGACTAGCATGTCTTGTGTTGCAAATTGTAAATGTGCATGTAGAAACCACTAGGACTTGTACGTGTATATTATGAGTAGTGTTGCTTGCTGAGTCCTTGGACTCACTCCTTGCTTCGGCGTACAGGTATAGTTGGTGACACGGCATCGTTGGAGGAGACGGTGGAGACGGACTCCGAGCGCGGAGACTAGCTTTGGAGTTCTTTGAGATTTGTGTATTTCATAAGTATGTAATCTGAACATTGTACTAGAATTATCATGAAAAGGATGTATAAGTGTGGACAATGTGTTTCTATTTCAGCGATTTAAATTATGTGGACCTTTAGTTCTCTTATGTTAATTGAGAATTGCATGTATGTTTAATGTGGATGATGAATGAATGGAGACAGTTGTCTTTTACTTCCGCTACTCTGTTGTATATTCGCGTGTATCTCAGCTGTATGTATCGTTTGGGTAAATGTCCCACTGTGAGGACTCTTGCTATACCGACGTGGGTTGGTATAACTGTACCGGTATAATGAGGGCCGTCACATCATGGGTTCCAAATAGACTAGTATACATGTTACCCGCTCATGTGATGAGGGTGATCAATCTCATTGATCACTTAAGTGGAGATTTTAAGGTAGATGTATAGGTGCTCATTGGTTCAATGAGTCACTAAACTAACCCATATAGAACACTCAAGTTCGAATGTATCTATGAGTTGGTTTGGTGATCTTAGCTATGCATGTGATCTTCATATTTAAGTCAACAAAGATGCCTTGCATGTAGTACTATCGAACTTTGATACTAAATCTATGGGTCTTACCCAAAGGTCCAGTTGCATGTGGTTATTGGGTCCGATGAGATTCATGTGAAGACAATTGAGTGACAAGATGGAATCACTTATCCTCATGCAAATGAGAGATATGTCTCTATGTATACATGACTAGATGAAAGTCTCTAGCCAAAGCAGTGTAAAGAATCAGAAAGGAATTCTCGATGTCTATAAGTCATGGAAGGATTGAATCAATTATACCGGACAATTCTATTCAATCTAAGACATTATAAGTGAAGAACATAAATTGCATGGTAATTGATGATCAAAAGGTACCAATGAAATGAATATTCCTAATATCATCTGGGGGTTACTCCACGATCCTTGAAGTGACCGTAATTCGTGGATGCTCTTAAGTTATTAAGACAATGGACTTACAGGTTATGGAAGAATTAAGGGGTTAATTCTATTGATCTGACTTTGGAGATTTGACCAGTTGGAAATTGACATTAAATGGAGATTTAATGGTTCATTAAGAAATTTACTAGTCTTCGCCAGGTGTTATGACACTTAAGGGCCTGTCCCAGCTCGTGGTGTGTCGTATGAGTTGTTACCATTTCCCAAGACACCCATCCTTGTGAGTTCTATTGAGGGAGTTCTTCGAACTACGAGAGCGATCGTCGAGGTTTCCAAGCTGAGATGAAAACAGTGTGTGGATGGTGACGCCGAGTCACTTGTAGAGATCTCTTAGCTAGCCCGAGTATTCGAGGAGATTGGGTTTTCTAGTGAGGACTAGCTAGTCCAGTCTCTCCCTACCTCGCTCTACATAGGTCTAGAGCTGTGTCGAGAGGGTAGGCGTGGGATTGTAGTCTGGTCAGATTATGGTTCATGGTTGTGTTTTCTGTGGGTCTCACTCTGATGGAAGGTGACAGACCAAGACATGTGATCTAGCGGTAAGACGCCAGTGGCGTACCTGGCCACTGCTTAGTAGAGGTGAGTCTATGGCTAGTGTCTTTTGTCCAGATGAGGGTTTCCCATCTATGTGAGCAGGCTAGTGGCATTCATTGAGTATGCTCACAGTGTTTGAGACAACGTGTTACTGTACTTGTAGCAGATCCGTGTGATTTTCCATTTATTTATTACTATTCCTGCTCATTTGTGGAAGCCAAAAAAATGATGAAAAAAAAAAGTCCTGCTCAAATATCGAAACTGCATCAACATAATTGGTCAATCGTTTTATCTAGATCGGTTGACTATTTTCCAGCTTGAACACAGAACGCCAATCAAAAGCTTTCTTCACCAATCGATTGGTTGGGTCAACTGTTTTCTCAAGATCGATCGACCATTTTTCAGGTCGAACACAGAACACCAGTCGAAAGCTTTGTTCACCAATCGATTGGTTCTTTCGTTCGGTCAACCATTCTTCGAAATTCGGTCGATTGAGACAAAAAGGGTTAGTGGGGATGAACATAAGTCAAAAGTGGACATGGGAGATGGCATGGTGGAGGCATGGGATGCCATGAGAGTGGTTAAAAGGACAAAATGGGTCAAGTGTGATTAAAAATAGGGGGGGGGGAATGGTTTTTTGGAGTCTTTTGGAAGAAAGAGCCGAAGCACTCATCCTGGGGGAAGTCTTTAAATAGACTTGGGTGGCCAAGTCTCAATCTTCTTTCTTTCTTTTTAGAGAGGAGGGATTTTGTTGGCAAGGGGCTCCTTCAGTTGCTGCTCCTTCTGCTACTGCTTCTTCAGCTGCTACTTCTTCTTCTTCTTCTTCTTCTTCTTCTTCTTGTGTTCCTAGCAGAAAATAGAGAGGAAAATGAGTGTTGAGGGGTGAGGGTACTTAGATGTAGGAGTTTCTTCTCCTTCCCTTTTCTTTGAATGCTATGTACATATTTCTTTTGATCAATGAAATCTGATGGGCTATTCATGCCCTTTTATGTTTATGTTGTTTGAGTTATGTTCATTCTCCTTCCCATGTGTAAAGTCCATGTGCATGCCCCCTCTTCTTTGTTTTAGAAGCAATATCCCATGAGCCCCTTGCCCTTTCTTTTCACATTTACCTCATTTCAATTTATGCCAAGTTCCCTCTCCATACATGCACTGATTTCTTCTATGTTACTTCCTTCTTTTAAATTTTGGTGATGGAGAGAGGCTCAAGTTTGTTTATATGTGAACACTTATCCAATCAATGGATATGATCCCAATCTCCTAATTAATGATCTAATATGAGCATCCAAGCTAAGCCCCATACCCCCATGGCGCTACTCCATGTTATAACTCGGGCTTCCCGTTTAAATTGCAGCATGTTAAATGTGTCTATTTTCCCTTTCAGATCTAGAACACCTGAAGTTTGCTGAGTCCATGAGTAGGATTCCAAGTTCCAATGATCTCACATACTTTCCTCTCATCCCGTTTGATGGTCTCGACGTATACCAGTTCCCTCGTACGTAAGCATGTCTTAGAAATTGGTGGGCATACACCCTGATGTTGATACCGTCTCCATCGCGGTGGACAAATATTGTGTACTCCCCCAAAATTTGCAAAATAAGGGAAGATGCTGCCGAAATTTGGGAAAAGTTTCCATTTATTTAAACCTTGCAAATGCATATTAAGTGCCCATGAGTGTCTATATTATTTCTAAGATGTGAATGATGTTATGCTATAAGCATGGCCTCTTTAAATGAGTAGAAGGCTTAGATGTGTTGGTGCCCCAATAGGGAAAATCAAGTACTTTTAATGGACAGAGAAAATAAATGATGACATGAAAAACACACGATAAAACAAAAAAGAAGGGAATAATAATAATAATAAATTGAAAAAAAAATCTATCTTCACCAATTGGAAGCTTTGTTCACCAATCGATTGTCCGCATTCACCAATTGGAAGCTTTGTTCTCTAATTGGAATGCTTTATTCACCAATTGATTGTTTGTCTTCACCAATTGAAAGCTTTGTTCTCTAATTGGAATGCTTTATTCACCCATCGATTGTCTATCTTCACCAATTGGAAGCTTTCTTCTCCAATCAGAATGTCTTGTTTATCAATCGATTGCCTGTCTTCACCAATTGGAACCATTGTTCTCCAATCGGAATGCTTTGTTCACCAATCGAATACTTATCTTCACAAGTTTTCTTTTCCAATTAGAATGTCTTATTCACCAATCGATTGTCTGTCTTCACCAATTGGAGGCTTTCTTCCCCAATTGGAATGTCTTTTTCACCAATCGATTGTCTGTCTTCACAAATTGGAAGCTTTGTTCTGTAATTGGAATCCATTTGTTCATCAATCGATTGCTCGTATTCACCAATTGGAAGCTTTCTTCTCCAATCGGAATTTATTTGTTCCCTAATTGATTGCTTGCCTTCACCAATTGGAAGCTTTGTTCTCCAATCAGAATCTATTTGTTCACCAATCGATTAGTTATTCTCATTCTAATTGCCCATATCATGTGATAAATGAATGAATAAACAAAATAACAATGATAAAGAATTAAAAGTAATAATAAATATTATAAAAAATTATGAAAAAAAAGATAATAAAAGTTTAGTAATAAAAAACATATATAATGATCATATAAATATATATCTAATGGCTTTGAGTCAAATAAAATGAACCTAATAATCACAGAATTAATGAAGCAAATCATAATTAAATTAAACTTCATGATAAATTTAATAATTTAAATAAGACAAATCTAAACCAACCAAAACCCATTCAAATCAAATAAAACCAATGAAAAAAAATTAACAACTCCAAATCAATAGCAATAAACTAATCATCTTCAAATCAAATAAAAATATATAATAAGAGAATAATAAATTCAAACCAAATGAAGTAACTTAAAAATCCGATCCAGTACTCTGAAAAAAAATCAAAATCAAATCCCAAAACTCCAACAAAAAAGGAATATATATATATATATATATATATATATATATATATATATCTATATATATATATATATATATATATATATATATATATATATATATATTGTAACGGCACCGACGCCCAGACCCCCGGCTCCCACCAAGAACCCGACCATCGGTACCGCCGCCCACGGACCCGGAGACCCAGAAGGGCTAACAAACTAGTCTAACAAGATATGTAAAGGGAAGTAAATGATGAAAAAAAACACTAAAATATACTAACAAGTGAAGAAAAGTGTCCACCACAAAGTACGAGTCTAGTACAATCCTAAGTAACAAAGTACAAGTGCTAAAAAGAAGGGGATAATAGAACCCTTTGTGGCATACCCCGAGGGTGACAAAACAAGTAGTACAAAGGGGAACACTGCTCAATGAAGATGTTGTCTACTACAGCCATGTCTCCTCTGCCTGCCATGGAAGGTTCTACTGTGAAGTCTCACCTAAAAAGGAGGGAATGAGCCTCACGAAGACGCCCAATAAGGAGTACCAATCTCCCACTGGTTCTAACAAGTAGAATAGATAATTGGTTTAAAGGAAATTAATCAAATTAATCTATTCTACTAACAGATTAAGTGCGGAAGCGGAAAGTAAACTACACGGTCATCGATCTAAACGTGTTGGGACCGGAAACTCGTGTAACCCACGGCACTGGGACGAACCCCAAAGGCAGAAAACATAGACAGAAGAAAACTATCTGGACAAAGACACTAGACACAGATAACAACTACCACTAGTCAACCAGTCAGGAGCGCCACGCGCCTTACCCTCGACCACCAGTTGGAGTCTACCACCTCCCGTTGGAGTGAGACTACGGAACTACAAGTAACCACACAACTGCTATAGTCTGGTCGGACTATGGTCCTATGCCTGGCCCCTCTAGAATGTACCAGAACCACGTAGAGTGAGGCAGTGAGAAGGACTAGCTGATCTGCGCCAGAAGAACAACCAAACCACCTCGACGTCCCATACCAACCAAGAGAGCTCTGCAAACGACTCTACGCCGCTATCCCCAACGTTTTCCCCATAGCTACCAGAGTCTGAAATCGAGCACGCTTGCCACCAGGAGAACTCCCTCAACTAGTGCGCGGGGACAGGGGGTCCCAGGTAATGGTAACAACCTCTAACGGGACAAGCCCTCTAGTGCCAAGCATCGGGGGAACGACTAGTGTAGGACCATGCTAGAAACAACATAGGTGCCAAAAAATCAGAGAACACAATGGAAATAACTCCGAACATGTGCATGTCACTCTTTGTCTGAGAAGGCGATAGGGTCATTGCCGCTTTCTCAGAGGAGGCAATGTAGGGGGTGTCGCAACCTGAATGCGACACCCTACCTGTCGCAACCTGGGTCATAAGGCGATGTGGGAAGCATCGTGATCTGGGTCGCGACAAGCACCTTGTTGCGACCATAGACAGAGGTCTGGCTATTTACCTGAGGCCTCCACAAATCCCAATAGAAAACTAGGTCAGAAGGCCGTTGTCACCCTATCGCAACAAGAACGCGACAGGGTGTGCGTTGCTACCTGACCAGAAGGCAACAGGGGCCATGTCGTGTTCTGGGTTGCAACAAGAACCTTGTTGCGACCACAGACTGAGACCTTGGTGTCTACCCGAGGCCTCCAAAAACACCCCTAAACTGCAAATCCGGTGTGCACAGAGAGAGGGGAACATGAAGAACAATCAAAACACATGCTAGAAGTACAAACCACCCTCAATCACACCCATGCATGCCAAAGTGAAGGATCTATGCTCATGAAACCTCACATGCACACATGATAAATCCTCAAAACCCCAACCAAAATCAAGCTCAAAGGAATCAAACATGCTTCCACACACACCTAGCATGGATTCTAAAAGGTTTGGAGAAGGGATTGGAGGCCCTAGCATGATAGAGCTAGAGGAAAAGTTGAGAGTCCCTACCTCAAAATGAAGAGCCAACCCGTTGGGGTCTTCTCGTGTGAGTGGCCACCACCTCCTCACTCCAAGCTCCATGCTCACATCATCCACGAGCAACATCCGGCATCCTACATGCGAGGAAGATCCACCCTCGTCAAGCTCCACCACGTCGGAGAAGGAGAACCACGAACAACACCTCCAGTGCCAAGCCTCAGACAGAAGGGAGGCATGGAAGAGGAGAAGAAGGAGAAAAGGGAAAGAGGGAGGGAGATCTGATGGCCTTGCCTATAATAGCCAACCCGTCATGTTCACTAATGAACACTACATGTATCTTGTCTCTATCCCAAAACCCTGGTCAGATGGACAATTGGAACCGCCACGCATCACCCTCGCAGACCTGCCACCCTGAACGCGACGACTAGCATGTCGCCTTTAGATGACATGCGGCACGACACGTGTTCCAAGTGTCCCGATAGCAAGGCGACAAAAGGGCATGCAACGGTCAGAAACTATCAGAAGGTGAACGCGATAGGAAGGTTGTCACGTTCCTAACCTGAACACAACAGCCATGCTGTCACCTTCAGAAGGCGACGGCCCGATACGTCACTACCTACAAGAGAGGGTGTCCGATCAATGAAATGGGATGTTACAAATCTAACCAACAAAAAAAAAATTCATTTTTGAAATTAAGGGAAGAACCCGGGGGACGAAGGCAAACAAGACATACCAGTCACTCAAACAAGTATGGAAAATGCTCATGTATCTCGTCCTCGCGCTCCAACGTGGCCTCGCCACCGACGCGATTCTCCCAAACGACTTTGACGAGCGGGATCTGCCTCCTGCGCTACTGTTGCACTCTGCGGTCCACCACACTGATCGGGTACTTGGCACTAATAGGTCTGGAGCAACCTCTAACTCCGAGTAGTTAAGCACATGTGACAGATCTGGCATGTACCTCTTAGTGCGAGACGTGGAAGACGTCGTGAACTCCTGCCAAGTCGAACGAAAGAGCCAACCTGTACGCGACCTCGCTAACCACTCTAGGATGGGAAAGGGACCCACGAACCTCAGACTAAGCTTGCCCTTCTTCCCAAACCTTAGAACACCCTCAGTTGGCGAGATATGTAGAAACACATTGTCACCTACCTCAAAGTGTAGTGGCCGTCAGTGAACATCTGTGTAACTCTTCTGCCTGCTCTGCACTGTCTGCAGTCTCTGCCTGATCAGTCTCACTATATCTACACACTATTGTACTAGCTCTGGTCTCAGCAACTACCTCTTACCAACCTCGTGCCAATGTAGTGTCCGACACGGTATGCCATACAGAGCCTCGTAGGGTGCCATCCTAATGCTGGAGTGAAAGCTATTATTATAAGAAAACTCCACCATTAAAAGGTGTGACTCCCACATGCGACCCTAGTCTAAGCAGCACACTCTTAACATATCCTCAAGGGTGTGTATGGTCCTCCCTGACTGTTCGTCTGTCTGCGGGTGGTACACTGAATTTAGCCTCAACTATGTACCCAGTGCTCTCTAAAAACTGCACCAAAAGCAAGAAGTAAATCATGGATCTCTATTTGAGACAATAGAGACCGGGGTCCCGTGCAACGGAACCACTTTGTCCACGAACAATCTGGCAAGTCTATCTACTGACCAAGTTGATCTGACTAGTAGGAAACACGTTATCTTTGTCAGACGGTCGACGATCACCCGCACACTGTCGTGACCCTGCGAAGTATGAGGTAAACTGACAACAAAGTCCATGGTGATGTGTTCCCACTTCCACATAGGAATGGGGAACGACTGAAGCTCACCATTAGGACGTTGGTGCTTCGCCTTCACTTGATGGCAGGTAAGGTAATGAGCGACAACCTCAACAACATCTCTCTTCATCCCGGGCCACCAAAAGAGTCCCCTCAAGTCGTGATACATCTTGGTGGAGCCAGAATGAATAGAGTACCTCGACTGGTGCACCGCAGCTAACAGCTCCTACCTGATGTCTATTGGAACGTACATTCTGCCTCTGAATTTGACCTCATTGTCCTCATCCAACTCTACCTCTGGCATCTGTAAGATCTTTGCCAAGTCTGAATATGCACTCTGAGCCTCTATCACTTGCTAGTATATGGCTGGTCGAACGGTCAAACTGGTCAGCACTGCTCTGTCTCTGAGTCTCGATGGAAGGAACACTCCCTAAACAACATTCTCCAGCAACCTCTAGTGTCTAACCAACAAAGAACTCAAGTGGGCCCTCCTGCTCAAAGTGTCAGCTACGACATTAGCCTTCTCTGGGTGATAGGAAAGAGTAAAGTCATAGTACTTCATGTACTCGACTCACCAGCGCTGCCTTAGATTCAGATCCCTCTGAGTGAAAACATATTGTAAACTCCTATGGTCCGTGAACACCTAGAACACCTCTCCGTAGAAGTAATGTCTCCACAACCTCAAAGAAAACACGACTGCTACAAGCTCCAAGTCGTGATTCTAATAGTTCTGCTCATACTTCTTCAACTGCCTAGAAGCATAAGTGACTACCCTCACGTGCTGCATCAACATGGCACCAAGACCAGTCCCTGAAGCGTCGGTGAAGACAACAAAGCCACCACTGCCAGACGACAAAACAAGGATCAATGTTGAATTCAACCCGCTCTTCATCTCCCAGAAGCTCTGCTCACACTCTGCCGTCCACGCAAACCTAGTCTCACGCCTAGTCAACCTCATCAGTGGCTTTGCAACTCTGGCGAAGTCCTGAATGAACCTTTTGTACTAACCACTACAAGAAAAATCGGAAATAGAGACCGAAATATTCGGTCTCTATTCGGTCCCTAAACAGCTCAGAGACCGAATAGGGACCGAATAGTGACCGAATTTGTCGGTCAAAAAATTCTGGTCACAAATCTGTGACCGACTAAATTCGGTCCCTATTCGGTCACTAAATAGGGACCAAATAGGGACCGAATCAAGTCGGTCCCTATTTAGGGACCGAACGTATTCGGTCCCAGTTCGGTCCCTAAAATAGAGACCGAATAGGGACCGAATATTCGGTCCCTATTTATGGACTGAACAGAGCCGGTCACTATTCGGTCCCTAAATAGGGACTGAACTGAGTTGGTCCCAATTCAGTCCCTAAAAAATAGGGACCGAATCAGGTCGGTCACTATTAGGGACCGAAATAATTCGGCCCCTATTCGGTCCCTATTTAGGGACCGAACTGGGACGACAATACGTTCGGTCCCTAAATAGGGACCGACTTGGTTCGGTCCCTAAATAGGGACGAATATTCGGTCCCTATTCGGTCCCTAAAATAGGGACCGAATAGTGACTGATTATAATCGGTCACTAATCGGTCTCTATTTTTTAAATATTTTTTTTAAATATATAGATTTTTAGGAAAATAACCTGCGTAAAAATAAATAATATCCACAACAATAATAATTGTCCACAATAAAAATGTCTCCAACACAAAAATAACAAAAATATCCACAACACAATAATAATAAAATGTCCACAACATCAGAATAATAAAATGTCCACAATAAGAATAAAAATATCCACAACATCACAATAATATAATGTCAACAACAATAATAAAAATGTCTACAACAATAATAATAATGAAATGAAAATCATGATGCCTCGTCTTCGTTTCATCCTCGTGCTCGTGTCCCCACTCCACCCGATGAGGAACCTACAATACATATATAACAATAATAAGTTAAAATTAAATACTATTATAAGCAATAACTTATTTAGAAGCATATAATTAAATAAAACTATAAGCAATGGAGGTCAATTAGATGAGTATTTCTAATTTTGGTCCTCAAATCGAAGTTTTCATTTTTTAACTAAACTAACTTGGTTAAGAGACTTGGAGGTCGAGGTCAACCGGGAGTCCGAATTGAACTCCGTCAGTTTCCACAAGTCACACTCATCGACCCGACCGTGCTGGAACAAACCGGAGGCCAATTGGAAGAGTATTTCTAATTTTGGTCCCTCAAATCGAAGTTTTTCATTTTTTAACTAAACTAACTTGGTTAAGACGACTTGGAGCGTCGCAGTCAAACCAGAAGTCCGAATTGAACTCCGTCAGTTTCCACAAGTCACTCATCGGCCCGACCGTGCTGGAACAAACCGGAGGCCAATTGGAAGAGTATTTCTAATTTGGTCCCTCAAATCGAAGTTTTTCATTTTTTAACTAAACTAACTGGTTAAGACGACTTGGAGCGTCGAGCTCAAACCGGGAGTCCGAATTGAACTCCGTCAGTTTCCACAAGTCACACTCATCGGCCCGACCATGTTGGAACAAACCGGAGGCCAATCGGATGAGTATTCTAATTTTGGTCCTCAAACCGAAGTTTTTCATTTTCTAACTAAACTAACTTGGTTAAGACGACTTGGAGCGTCGGTCAAACGGGAGTCCGAATTGAACTCCGTCAGTTTTCACAAGTCACACTCATCGGTCCGACCGTGCTGGAACAAAACGGAGGCCAAGGATGAGTATTTCTAATTTTGGTCCTCAAACCGAAGTTTTTCATTTTTTAACTAAACTAACTTGGTTAAGACGACTTGGAGCGTCGAGGTCAAACTGGGAGTCCGAATTTAACTCCGTCAGTTTTCACAAGTCACACTCATCGGTCCGACCGTGCTGGAACAAACCGGAGGCCAATCGGATGAGTATTTCTAATTTTGGTCCCTCAAACTGAAGTTTTTCATTTTTAACTAAACTAACTTGGTTAAGACGACTTGGAGCGTCGAGGTCAAACCGGGAGTCCGAATTGAACTCCGTCAATTTCCACAAGTCACACTCATCGGCCGACCGTGTTGGAACAAACCGGAGGCCAATCGGATGAGTATTTCTAATTTTGGTCCCTCAAACCGAAGTTTTTCATTTTTTAACTAAACTAACTTGGTTAAGACGACTTGGAAGCGTCGAGGTCAAACCGGGAGTCCGAATTTAACTCCGTCAGTTTTCACAAGTCACACTCATCGGTCCGACCGTGTTGGAACAACCGGAGGCCAATCGGATGAGTATTTTTAATTTTGGTCCCTCAAACGAAGTTTTTCATTTTTTAACTAAAATAACTTGGTTAAGACGACTTGGAGCTTCGAGCTCAAACCGGGAGTTCGAATTGAACTCCGTCGGTTTCCACAAGTCACAATCATCGCCCCGACCGTTCTGGAACAAACCGGAGGCCAATCGGATGAGTATTTTTAATTTTAGACCCACAAACCTAAGTTTTTCATTTCTAAACTAAACTAACTTGTTTATTGTGACTTTGAGCGTCGAGCTCAACCGGGAGTCCGAATTGAACTCCGTCGGTTTTCACAAGTCACACTCATCGCCCCGACCGTTCTGGAACAAACCGGAGGCCAATCGGATGAGTATTTTTAATTTTAGACCCACAAACCTAATTTTTTCATTTCTTAACTAAACTAGCTTGTTTATGTGACTTTGAGCGTCGAGCTCAAACCGGGAGTCCGAATTGAACTCTGTCAGTTTACACAAGTCACACTCATCGGCCCGACCGTGCTGGAACAAAACGGAGGCCAATCGGAAGAGTATTTCTAATATTGGACCCATAACCGAAGTTTTTCATTTTTTAACTAAACTAACTTGGTTAAGACAACTTGGAGCGTCGAGGTCAAACCAGGAGTCCGAATTGAACTCCGTAGTTTCCACAAGTCACACTCATCGGCCCGACCGTGTTGGAACAAACCGGAGGCCAATCGGATGAGTATTTCTAATTTTGGTCCCTCAAACGAAGTTTTTCATTTTTAACTAAACTAACTTGGTTAAGACGACTTGGAGCGTCGAGGTCAAACCGGTAGTCCGAATTTAACTCCGTCAGTTTTCACAAGTCACACTCATCGCCCCGACCGTTCTGGAACAAACCAGAGGCCAATCGAATGAGTATTTTTAATTTTAGACCCACAAACCTAATTTTTTCATTTCTTAACTAAACTAGCTTGTTTATTGTGACTTTGAGCGTCGAGCTCAAACGGGAGTCCGAATTGAACTCCGTCGGTTTCCACAAGTCACACTCATCGCCCCGACCGTTCTGGAACAAACCGGAGGCCAATCGGATGAGTATTTTTAATTTTGGTCCCATAAACCTAATTTTTTCATTTCTTAACTAAACTAACTTGCTTAATGTAAGTTTGAGGCGTCGACCTCAAACCGGGAGTCCGAATTGATCGACGACGGTTTCCACAAGTCACACTCATCGCCCCAACTGTTCTGGAAAAAATCGGAGGCCAATCGGATGAGTATTTCTAATTTTGAACCCCCAAACCTACCTAAGTTCTCCCTTTTTAACTAACCTAACTCGCTTAACAAGAAATTGTGCGTCGATCAACCCAAATTAAAGTTAAACTAAGTTAACTAAGTTAACTGTTAAAATTAAACCACTGAAATAAAATAATTTACTCACGTGAGGGGGTGTGCTGATGTCGAAGGTGCTGCCTGTGGAGGAGGAATGTTGACCTGGGAGAAGGCCTGGGAGATAACCTGGGAGAGGGACTGGGAGAGCTGGGCCTGTAGTGCGTCGGTCACCTGCATCTGCATCTGGGCCAGACGAGTCCATCGAATCCGCCAGACGAGACTCTAAGCCGATATCCTACTGTCAATGAAGCCCATCAGCTGTCCTGGAGAAGTACCTGGAGTACCAACTCCTGCGTGGAATGCACTGGTCTGTGACCCTGAGCTGGATCCTCCAGATAACACCCGGCTCGTGTCGATGCTGTGCCCAAAACCATACACATGGCCTTTCTTTGGGGCCCCAGATGCCGCAACCCATACCTCAGGATCTAACGGCGGCTGCTCGTCCTCCCCGACGTACTTCTCTGTCATTTGTTGGCTGTATGACTCCTGCAAGAAACCAGAAAAAACGATAGTAGTTAAATTCATATTAATGTGAAAAATTAAACAGTGAATATCTTCTAAATACTTACTGCAACCACTCGGGCTCTATCGCTAATGTATGCATCCGTTCCTTTTTTCTTGTGTGTTCTATCGAACACCTCGGAAAATGTCGGCTGCCTTTTTAGCTCCTTCTCCTATTTCACAGAAAAAACATGACATAAATGATACCTTTATAAATAAAAGAAACCAGAAATGGACAAATTACTTACCAATCTGGACTGATGGGTCGCAAAAGAGACAGACCCACCAGTATGCATGTTTGCTTCTGGATTCGCAGCCCGATTAACTTTCATTATTGAGGATGGTTGTTGCCATCTCTCTGCAGCCCAGATGTTGCAAAGAGTTTCCAATATTCTCCCCTCATCCAACTGGGCGCCCGCTCCCTCCAAAGAGTCGGGTCTGCACTCTGAGAATGTTTCTCTGCATTTTTTCTCGTGTTATACATCAAATGCTTGAAATTTGATCTTGCGGTCATCGTCCATACAAATCGAGACCGCGCCTCGTCCGTACGACTCGTGAATCGATGCTGGCTCTATATACATAAGAGTTAGTGAACTGCATGTATGAATACGATAAGAATTAAATTACAATATGAAATTACATACCATGAACATCTGATACAAGTGCTCCTGGACCTCCATCGGAAAATCATTGAATCTATGAATTGGCCCAGGAAAATGTGCTTGTAACGTTCTTGTGATGAATTGAGATGCTTGAGTAGGCTCTATTTTATCACTGCAATGATGTAACTGCATAATGTCAATTTCTGAACTAAATTCACTTCATTGCCCATAAGAATACATACATGTTGATTACGTACCCATTAATCCAGACCTCCCACAGAGTGCTCTCATAAAAACTACCTCTGCCCCCCTGCAGACTACCAGCATCCTCTGGCACCGAACCTGGAAAATAATGATGAACAACATGAGTAATGTACAAAATACTAAATAATGACTACAGAAATACCCTAACAGTTAAATATACAAATCTACTGGTGCATCTGGAGAATGTGTAGAGTGACCTGAGCATGTGACATTTTAATGGCATCAGAATTAATGCATACATTAAAGTATAACTTTACATATACATACCAGCTACTACAGGAGGAGACTCGGAGGATGCACCAACAGCTGTAACTAGAATAGAACGCATAAGTAATGAGGAAGATGAATGCACAATAAAAGTACATTTGTAAATATACATACCTGCAGGCACGGTAGGAGCAGAAGAACTAGAAACTGTAGCAACAATTCTAAACATTAATAATATATATAATAATTACTACAAAAAATACTTGGAAATTGAAATATACATACCTGCAGGCACGCTAGGAGATGCAGAAGAAGGACCAGCAACTGTAACAATTCTAATAACATTAATAATATGTGTAAATAATGACTAAAAAAATACTTGAAAATTGAAATATACAAACCTAGTCCGCTAGGTAGAGGAGGTGTCCGCTCACTCGAAGGAGAACCAGAAACTGTAACAATTTTAATGGCATTAACACTACACAAGTACACATAAATAATATACAGAGAAAAATACATAGCTGATGACTATATTAGAAAAATATACATACCAGATGCGGGGAACAAAGCCCTCCCACGAATGCCCCTCCTAGAACTGCTACCAGATCTTCCTCCACGCACCATATCTTCATAGAGAACATAAATCATAATGTTTACTAGTCAATTGCTTATATTGAAAGTGAGCTGCTTTAAATATACTCTACAAGTGTGAAAAATTCTACCATAGTTTAATTGATATCCATTTCCTCCTTAGATGATGACGATATGTCTAATTCAACCCCATCTTCATCATCATCTTCACATTCATCACTGGTATATTCCTCTTCCTCACCAGAACTTTCATATTCAATATCTGTACGACGAGCACTACTGTCTTTCATCTCACGTGGATCGACTTCTTCGACCTCATTTCCGTGAGACAAGGACATTGGTGCTTCGGATTCGTCTTCTCCAATATGAGTTGTCAACTCTACATCTTCAACAAAGTCTTCTTGAAAGAATTCTGCGTTGATCTCTTCAGGTGTCTGATCAGTCATGTCCAATTCATAATCAGAGAATAGTCTTGACTTAACTCTGCAAACTACCCACCAATCATTTCGTTCTTTGTTTGTACATGAAGGATAGCTTGTATAATACACTTGCTGGGCTTGTGTGGCTAAGATGAATGGCTCATAAGTATTCAATTTTGACTTATGCTTAAGCTCAACAATCCCATGTGTTGTGTCATTTCAAATGGAATTCGGATCAAACCAATGACACTTGAACAAGAATATATGATTATCTTGTCCTAGATATTGCAATTGTAGGATCTCCTCTACAATACCATAGTAGTCATACTCACTTTCATTGTATGTACTTCCTTTTACACATACGCCACTGTTCATGGTAGATTTATTCTGCCCATAGTCTTTCGCATGAAACCTATACCCATTGACAATAAATCCAGGATAATTCTGTGCAATTTTGGATGGGCCGTAGGCTACCTGACGAACTCTTTCATCAGTAATTAAACCTTCTTGCACCTGCGTGTAGAAAAGCTAGTTATAAAGTGAAATGAATTTTGTTGAATACTCTTTGACGGTGTACACTTACGCGTTCTCTTAGCCATAAGGCCAATGACTTCTCTCGTTCTTTTTCAACCTCAAAATCAGTGAGTTGTGGATTTTTTTGAATTAATTCTGAATCAAATTGTCTGCAATATGAATAGCAGACCACATTGAATAGGTAGAATAAAGGCAAAAAACTTACATATAAATTTAAATTGTGAGATTAGTACTTACTCAACATAACATTCTAGCTCAGAACAATTTAAAAGAATATATATCTCTGCGGCACATAACTCTCTGTCATCCAGCATTCGAGTTGAAGAACGTCCGAAGGCACGTCCAGGATGAGTAAATATTGAGAGTCGATTTGAACCGACAGATTCCCCCCCATCATCATTACGTGGAGGTTGTGTCCGACGAGTTTGAATGTCTGCTTCAAAGTACATTGCACAAAAGTTAGAGATTTCCTCCATAATGTATGCCTCAGCAATAGAACCCTCCACTTTTGCTTTATTTCGGACTTTCATTTTAAGGTCATGCATACACCTACATCCACAATGTAAGAGACAATTAGAAAAGCTATCACTTACGTAAGGTGCAATCGTACGAAGGAAATAGTTCATATTTGCATATACCTCTCAAATGGATACATCCATCTATATTTTACTGGCCCTCCGACCTTTGCTTCATATGGTAGATGTACGAGTAAATGCTCCATTGAATCGAAGAAACCAGGTGGAAATATCTTCTCCAACTTGCATACAGTGGTGACCACATTCTGTTCTATAGTTTGCACATCCTGAAGCCTGAGTTCTGATGCAGATAGAATCGTGAAAAATCGACTCAACTCAGATAACGCTCCCTATAGCTGCTTCGACAAGATGTCACGAAATGCAATAGGTAGCAACCTTTGCATGAATACATGGCAGTCGTGACTCTTCATTCCATATATCTTTCCCTCACTGACGTTGACAGAACGAGCAATATTTGACACATAACCGTCAGGAAATCTCAGTTGTTTCAGCCACTGACACACTTGCTTTACTTGTCCTCCTCCAAGCACATAAACTGCTTTTGGTTTACTTGATTTCCCATTTACTTCAACAATTTCTAACTCTGGACGTTTACAGAGCATGGACAAGTCCAAGCGTGCATTCACATTATCCTTTGTTTTACCTTTGATATCCATAACTCTGTTGAATACATTATCAAAGACATTTTTCTCGATATGCATCACGTCTAGATTGTGCCGCACAAGAAGAGTCGACCAATAAGGTAGCTCCCAGAAAATGCTTTTCTTCACCCAGTTGTGCTCCTTCCCAAAACCTGAAAGGTGTCGGGTACTGCCCATCTATTGTGTGATATCTGGAAAATTTTCAACATGTGTTGCCATATGATGACCGGACAACCTCTCGAATATAACTTCATCTCGTTCCTTTCTGTTCTTTAGGAATGCATCTTTTTGTCTTCTAAAAGGGTGATCAGCTGGTAAAAACTGACGATGGAAATCAAACCAGCAGGACTTCCCACCATGTTTAAGTACAAATGATTTGGTATTATCCATACAATACGGACATGCTAGCCTCCCATGTGTGCTCCAACCAGATAGCATTCCATATGCAGGAAAATCACTTATAGTCCACATCAATGCCGCCCTCATGGTGAAATTTTGCTTTCTAGATGCATCATAAGTATTGACCCCCTCAGTCCATAATAATTTCAATTCATCAATCAACGGTCTTAGATAGATGTCTATATTTTTTGTAGGACTTTTCGGACTAGGAATCAATAAGGACAGGAACAAATTCTCTCGCTTCATGCACATGCTCGATGAAGGTTGTATGGTGTCACGAACACTGGCCAGCTGGAGTAGGAAGCCACTGAACCTCCAAATGGATTAAATCCGTCAGTGCATAAACAAGCCTCACATTACGTGACTCCCTTGAGAATATAGGATAAACATGGTTGAAATGATCCAAGCTTCGCCATCTGTAGGATGAGTCATAATATCCATATCCCGACGTACTCTTTCTGCATGCCACCTCATATGTCCAGCTGTCTTTGAAGACATATACATCCGCTGCAGCCTGGGTGTAAGGGGGAAATATCACAATGACGCATAAGGTATATCCTTTCCCCTAGAATTGACCCCTCTTTTAGGTTTAAATCTATCATGATGGCAAACTGAACAGGATACCATATCTGCATTCTCTTTGTCATACAACATACAATGATTAGGACATGCATCTATTTTCACATATCCAAGTCCTAAATCATTCACCATCTTCTTGGCACGATAAAAATTTGGAGGCAGCTTTTCATCTGGAGGTAACATGCTCTTGATGATGAGGAGGAGACGATCAAAGCAATTCTCAGAAATATGAAATTCAGATTTCAAGTTCAACAACTGTGACACCGCTGACAACCGAGTGTGCTTTTAACAACCATCCCACAATGGCTCATCAGCATCCTTAAGTAACTGATAGAATCTTTCGGCTCCCTTATTCGGCACGTCTTCTGCGTATACAGGATCCACATGTACACTGAATGCCGGACCAGCAGCATCTACAACCATATCCACGTACGTACTTGTGCCTTCCATATTACTAGGCTCGTGCGACCAGAAGTCCTCACCATGACTTGTCTAATTCATATAACCTTCAACAAACCCTTTTCTGTATAAATGGCGTTGAACTTCCCATGGGGAATTCCACTTCAAATTTTTACAAATCATATAAGGACATCGGATGCCACCTTGGCTGTCTACTTCTGCATTTGGATTCCCCAATGCAAACTGAACGAAATTCTCAACTCCGACCCTAAACTCCTGGGACACCACATGATCAACTATTCTGCGATACATCCATGAACGGTCTGAAGCCATTGTTGTCCTACGCCCAAACAATATCAATAGACAATAACTTTAAAATTCTAAATCACATCCTTCGACGCAACCGAAATGAATAGGAAGGATTTATTATTTAGATTATCACTTTTTACCCATCTGTGAATATTTGATCGCACTCAGATGACCATTTACTATGTGATTGTATTATTTGCTGAAAATTTCGGCAGCATCTCCCCACACCTCTCCGATATACCAAAAATATTATTGATTAAGATATTTTCTTAAACACTTACTAATAAGTGGTTAAGAAAATATTCTAAATCAATAAAGGTATATCAAAGAGGAGTGAGTAGACACACCCAAAATTTTCAACAAATAATACAAGCACATAGTAAATGACCACCTAACTGCGATCAAACATTCACAGACTGTCCAAAACGGGACAATTCAGGACTTTGAGTTAGATATACACGTTCTCATCTTTGAAAATAAGACTCGTGCACATCAATCCCAAGTCTTGAACGGGAGGTTCATTGACACGGGCTTAACACGCTCTCGTGAAGTGTGTGCAGTGTTAAAAAGAAAATAAAAACTAAAGCATGCATATAAACAAGTGCAATAATAACCCACATAAATATGAAAAGAAAATAAAAACAATATCATACATATAACAAGTGCAATAATAAACTAAATTCACACACACATGTAAATGAATTGCATTAAAGTAAGAAGTAGAATACAGATAAACAAGTGCAATAAGAAACTAAATTCACACATACATGTAAATGAATTAAAGAAAGGAGGCATGTTTGAGTGCCATGTTTTTTATTTTTTACCCTAGTATTCCTTCATCTATACGAGTGTTGTAAGGAAGAGCTGCATATATATGATCCAAAAGTCCGTCCTCTGCCCTTCAGAGAATTATTCTATCTAAATTGGGGCTGTCTGACTAGTGTTTACCTAAACTGCAGTTCTAAGGGACCATCAATTGTGCTTGCAATTCTAAGCAGTCTCAGTTCTCTTCCTTTGGCTGTCAAGGGAAGCTTGGTTCTGGATAAGGCTGGTGTGCCTCATCTTCGATCTTAATTTGATGTTATCCAAAATGGTAGATTTATATGCATCCTTTGCATTTCACATTGTGGCTTTCTGCAGTATATAGCTTCTCAAGTTACTCAATGTCCAAGTTATCTTAATGCAATCCGGATAGTTTTATGTTGTACTCCATTTTTATAATTTGTGTTCAATCCCTCACCTCTCATGTAAGATATTTGCTCTGCTGAAATGTTCATTTTTCTGATTGGCCAAAAAAGGAAACATCTGTTCACTAGTCAGGAAGATGTAGGAAATTGACATATGAATTATCTGGATTAGCCAACAGGATGATATATCCTCTGTAACACATAGCAGAACACATGGATGCATGCTTCATTTTTCTCTGTGGAGATATGCTCTGTTACCAACTCTCAGAAAATATACTGTTACCAAAAAACTAAAATATTATCTTCCAAAAATAGTTATACCATAGTACATAGAATATGAAGGGCCTCGTGACAACAGTGATATCCATAGAAATCTAGTTTAAAGGAAACAACCACTAAAATGTCATCATCTCTCCACTTCTGGATATATATAGAGGAGTCATCATCTCTCCACTTCTAAATATATATATCTTTTTATCTATGAAAAGAACCACACAACCATCTATACACATCTTCACTAATCAAATGGCACATACTTATGCATATATGATTTTTATCTAGGAAAAGAGTAACACAAGCCATCTGTACATATACCCTCACTATTCAAATGGCACATATGAAGGGCAAAGGAAGGGTGCTCTTATGTAAACCCATTGAGGCTAAATGTAACAATAACATTGATATCCAGAGACTGTCACAAAAGATGACATGAGAAAAATGCAACAAATCAAAAATACCCAAGTTCACCTTAGTTTGCAGTCAGGTTCAGAGTATTTTGCAGGTGGAGGTTGCAAGACCTGCTACTTGACGCACCTCATAAAAGCAGCAAGATGATGACAAAAATGGGTTCTCAGATTTGACTAAACACTTGAATTTCTAATGCAACTGCAGTAATATCTCCAAATTTTTTTAAACTTTGTTATTGAAAATTGATGACAAGAACATGTGCAATATCTGTTCCAAAATTTTCAAATACAAAAGATACGCACATACAAACACGAAACTAAGATAGATTTTATATAAAAAGAGTGGTGTTTGCCTCTCGTTCAGACTGTTTCCGTCCCAAATAAGATAACATGGGACGGACAGTAGAAGGGAAGAATTATCATCATATAAATCCATTTTCAATACTAGTAACGACGACGGCCGGCTGGGGTCAGCGGATGGTTCTTGCATTGCAAACTCAAGGAAGAAAAAAAAACCACAAATAGCACCTTCTTGTCAGATTGGTCTTCATCTTTAAATAATACGAATCACAGACATGTGTTAATTCTATGTCCGATAGTTCGATGGTAGAAAGAGAGAGTTTCAAATCTTTCCCAGATCAACTCAAAACAGGTATTTCCAGCCCAACAGGACTTGCCAGCCTTTAAAATGGATGCAATATATCCATACTGAGATGGCGAATATACTAATGTGATTCACTTATAATAAGATGAAAGGATATGAGAGAATTTATTTTTTTAATTAAAAATTGAAACTTATCATCATATCTTGATTATCTCCATATAGATCGATCACATGACTGTGTATCTGCCATCTCAGTATGCATCTCTTTAAAGCAAAACACATCCGGCTCATCCAATGCTACATCTAAAATGGGTTGGATTCGACTCATGACCGCCATAAGTAACAAAGTTTAAAAATACCCAAGTTCACCTGGTTAGATGGGAGGCAGTTGAGCTTAGCTAGGGCGACCTCGTGACTTTGAATCTGAAGAAAAACCTAAGAAAGAAGTCCAAAAGAAAGAAAGGTAAGCAAACAAAACTAATAAATCCGGAGTTGGGCAAGAAAGCGTAGGTCGGGTGGGGGCACAAGCGGCGGAGGTGGGCTGCCATGGGGGTTGCAGGGGTAGAGGGAAGGGGGGGCACATGTCGGCGGAGGGAGGGGGGGTTATTGCAGACTTGCAGGGCGCAAAGGGAGGGGGCATAGGCCGGCGGAGGGGAGGCCGGCGACGGGGTGAGGGAGTGCTGGCGAGGGGGGAGAGAGAGAGAGAGAGGTTGAAGGGTGTAGAGGAGGGGGTGCACATGCCGGCGGTGGGGAGGACGGCGACGGGGTGAGGGACTGCTGGCGAGGGGAGAGAGAGAGAGGGTTGAAGGGAGGAGGTGGTGCACACACCGGCGGAGGGGAGGAGGGTGACTGTGTGAGGGGAGTGGATGCTAGCGCACGAGAGAGAGAGGGGGGGGGGCGCGCAAGGTGTAGAGGAGGGGGTGCACATGCCGGCGGTGGGGAGGACGGCGACTAGGTGAGGGGGGTTGAGAGAGAGAGAGAGAGGATTTACCGTGGATGGCGAAGGGGATGGCGACGACGGCCGGCGACTGGCGGACGACGACAGTCGGCCACTGGCGAGCGACGACGGTCGACAGCTCGACGGAAGAAAAGAAGGGGAAATGGAGGGTTTCGACGGAAGGGCGGGCGGGGGAGGAGAAAGGGGAAATGGGGGGTTTCGACGGAAGGGCGCAGGGGGGAGGGGAAATAGATTTGGCACGGAAGGGCGGGGGGAAGGGGAAATAGATTTGGCGGGATAACAGTATATTAGCGACGGATTAGCGACAACTAAACTTTCCGTCGCTATTCCGTCTCTACATAGCGACAAGAAATACTTACAATAAAGCTTATGCAATATCAACAACTAGAGGCACTGATGTAACACCTGAAAGTTCTGGAAAAAAAAACCATATATTTAATAAACTCAAATTCATCCAATTAACAAATAAGATAATAAGACAACTACAACTAACTAATAACATGTGGCTTCTATCTGACGCGAGACATGCGATATATAAGATTGGGTGGAAAACACAAAATTTTAGATTATGCTGGGGAGTTGAAACCTGGTTTCAACCCAAATGGGACTCCTGGCTTGTCCGCTTAAATCTTGCCGCCAGTGATGTGTGTGTGCTTTTTTGAAAGGGGCATGAGAAAGTTCGGGATGTCAGGAGTACAACAGATTTCCACTCAAAATTGATAGAAATAAAAAGGCCAATGGCTCGGGCATTCTCGATGCTCCACTCAAAATCGATAGAATGGGGATCTCTCACCTATAGCACCAACACGTCTGGTCTTCTTAGCCAAGAAAGCAGGTGAAAGTCTCTGCTGGTTTTAGAAGATGTCGAAGACACCGACGAAGAAGAAGACGACGTTGTCCAAGAATGTTGCACGGACGGCGACGACCACCTTGGTCGAGGAGGCTCGACTGCTCGTGCTCAGGGCGATGGGAGAGGCCGAAGAGCAGGGGCTCCGACACTCCGCTGTGTAGCAAAGAAAGAGGAGAGGCCGAACTGAGACCGGGAGGGAGAAGGGCTGCGTGACCAGATTAGGGCTTTTTAGGGTTGTTTCGGTTCAATCGGTTCGGCTCAATTTACTTTAGTTAGTTGAACCGAACCGAACGGTTCGGTTCGGTTTATCGGGTTGGACCGAGAAATGAACAGTCCTAAGCATAGCATCACCAACAGCAAAGCAGTAGCAACAGTAAAGCAGTAGTAACAGTAGAGCAGTTTGTAGGAGTAGCAAAGCATAGCAGCAGCAGCATGTGCGGGAGGATAAGATAAGGATCATTGGCGGGGTTTAAAGGTGGGGTTTATCCGCATGCGAGATTGCAACGAACGATGGCGATGAAATCTTCGAAAGGATTTCACCTGGGTTAAATACGTAATACAGTTCTTACGTAACCCAAGTTACGCAGGATGAACAGTGATTACCTTACGTAATCATTGTGCCATAATTGATATATATATATATATATATATATATACATATATAAAATTCCATATATTTCTTTAATATAATATAATTCTATTTTAATCCTTTTCCATCAACATAATTTTACTTATTTAGGTTATTAATTTATGGGCCTCTTGTGTGTTTATTACCGAGCTTTATTTTAGTAATGGAGGTGTGCGTAATATTCGAACTAATTGGAACGTCATCATGTATTATACACAAATGACCAAGTATTTTTATAAACAAAATCAAGGTGTTACACATTTACAGCCCTAATTTCGATAGATAACAACACAGACGATTAAGTGTGAGTTCGTTGTGTGTGTAGACCTGAGAATTCAGATTAATTATTTAAAATTTTGTGAAAGGTCCATATTGTTCTCCATATTCTGGAAGAAAAAAAAGAGCTTTTTATTCGACCTAGAATATGGGTGTGTCGACCTAATTAAGTCACTGGAGACATGAGTTATAAGTTGATTTGAAAATTAACAGAGTGTGTCAACCTGAATAGCAGAGAGTGTTGACACTCTGAAGGAAAGTGTCAACTCTCTACAAGGTATTGGTCGATACTATGAAGGGATAGGTCGACGCTATAAGGGATAAATCGGTCAACACTACTGGATAGATAATGGTGACAGTACTACTGGATAGATAGTGTTGACACATGAGTACAGATAGGTCAACACTAGTACTGCATAGATAGTGTTGACACTACTGGATAGATAGTGTTAACTGACACTACTAGATAGATAGGTCAACACTACTGGATAGATGTGTTGACACTACTAGTACTATTTCCAAAACATAGTCAGAAGAAAAGAAGAAGAATAAGAATCCTTCAATTCACAAGAACACTTGCCTAGCTAAGACTGAGTATTATCTAAAACACGTAAGTATACCTAATAATCTTTTTGACATTATTTTATCTTTTCTTTTATTAACACACACACACAAACACACATATAAATATAAATATATATATATATACTAATAAATATATACACTTTTACACATACCTACCACTACTTACACATGTTCACATTTAGATGCAGGTTAAATCTTACGTAAACAAGTTTATGGTAATTTTTATTTAAAATTTTCCTGAAAAAATATTTATCAAGTATAAATTGTCCTAAAAGTAGATAAATCATATTTACCTCATTAACTGTGCATCAAAAATTCTCAATATCCACATTTTTGGTATAAACATATTTTTCTAATAATTATGGTAATTTCGAACTAAATTTTATTACCAAAATCCAGTGACACCTTGTCAGTGTACATATGTGCAGAAATGGTGCCGACATGAAACAATATAAATCTTTAAATGATTTTCTGCTGCAAATATGCTAGCGGCTATACCTGGTATTAATTTGAGACGTCACAAAATCGGTCACAAATCTTTCTCACGTTATTGAGAATTTGTGACTGAAATAAAATCAGTCATCATTCGGTCTGTAAAATAGAGACTGATTTACTATTCGACCACTATTTAGGGTCATCGAATTGTGACTGAATTTAATCAATCTCAAAATATGGAGGCCGAAAAATTCAGTCCCTATTTAGGGAACGAATTAATTCAGTCCCAAATATGGAGACCGAATGATTGCAGTCTCCATTCGGTCCCTATTTAGGGACCGAATAGGGACCGAAATTATTCGGTCCCAATATAGAGACCGAATTATTTCAGTCCCTATTCAGTCCCTGAATATGGAGACTAATAGGGACCGAAATTATTCGGTCCCAAATATAGAGACCGAATAATTTCGGTCCCTATTCAGTCCCTGAATAGGGACCGAATCGGGACTGAAATTATTCGGTCCCAAATATAGAGACCGAATTTTTCCGGTTCCTATTCGGTCCCTATTCAGGGACCGAATAGGGACCGAAACTATTCGGTCCCAATATAGAGACCGAATAATTTCGGTCCCTATTCAGTCCCTGAATAGGGACCGAAAAAATTCGGTCTCTATATTTGGGACCGAATTATTTCGGTCCCTATTCGGTCCCTATTCAGGGACCGAATAGGGACCGAAACTATTCGGTCCCAAATATAGAGACCGAATAATTTCGGTCCCTATTCAGTCCCTGAATAGGGACCGAAAAAATTCGGTCTCTATATTTGGGACCGAATTATTTCGGTCCCTATTCTGGGACTGAATGGGGACCGAAATTATTCGGTCTCTATATTGGGACTGAAATTTTCAGTCTCTATTCGGTCCCTATTTTGGGACCGAATAGGGACCGAAAATTTCGGTCTCTAAATCGGTCTCTATATGCGCTTTTTCTTGTAGTGAACCTACCAACTCCAGAAAATTGTACACCTCTGCAACTGTGGCGGGATGGCCCCAAGAAACCACGGCCTCGACCTTGGCAGGATCCACTACAACCTTTGCACCTGAGACCACATGACCAAGAAAGTGCACCTCCTTCAGCCAAAAATCACATTTGCTTTTTTTTTTTTTTAATAAAGAGGTCCTTCGAGGCCTAGCCAGGAGAGTGCACCCTCCCCCAAGGGGGGAGAATGGACCCACTCCACCAGCTGAAAAACTCTGGGCCTAAATATAATATGTGAAGAAGAAAGTACAATATGAAGGGGCATACCCCCATTAGATCAGTCTAACATTCATAAGACCTGATCTATCAATAAGTAAAGGCCCCTTACAAGCTTGAGGAAGGCTATGAGCGCCCCAAAAAACCTCATTATGCATAGAAACAATAGCCTGGTTAGCAAGCCGATTCACCACCTGGTTAGTCTCTCTGAAAACATGAGAGATAACACTATAGTCCTCATGAAGCAAGTCTCTAACAGGTCGCCACCAGCGCTGAATATGCCAGTTAATGCATTTATTCTGCTGTAGAGATTGAACAAGGGATGAGGAATCAGAGTAAACAACAGAGAGACGAACCCCCAGAAAATGAGCCAGACGAAGACCATCACAAAGCGCCATTGTTTCTGCTATGATACTGTTTCCCTCACCATAATAATTGGCAAATGCAACAAGAACCTTGCCATATCTATCCCTAATGCACCCACCTCCTCCACATATAACAGGATTTCCTTTAGATGCCCCATCCACATTTAAAAAAAAATTGCAATGGGAGGGATCCAGCGAACCAGCTTCACCTGCTTAGGAGATAAATGATAGTAAAAGCCATAAGTATGGAGTACTCGCTCTTCAGCTAGCAATGGAACAAGATTGAAGGTGATCTTGTCAAGAGAAAAACTGATATGAATTTTAATATTTCTGATAATGTCTACAGGCCGAATCTTGTTATTCTCATATCTGGCAGAGCATCTTCCTTTCCAAAGCTCCCAAAGCATAAGGATCAAACAATATATGGAGATAAAACCAACTGGAGAGCGGACATTTGAGTGTTGAATAAAATTCTAGATTCTAGCAGTGATGTAAGGATGGAGATGAACTTTGTTGCTGACAAGAGGGAGGAACCATTTCCACATAATAATTGCAATGTCACTATTTATAAAAACATGATTGAGATCTTCACACTGAGGGGCAGAACAACAATGGCATTTAGAAGCCATAGGAACTCCACTTTCAGAAATTCTACCATCCACAAGCACAGCTCTGTTAAGAACTTTCCAGCAAAATAAAGAAGCCCTTGGGTTAAAGGAGTGATGCCAAATCTTCATAATAGCAGGCCGTCGAATACCAATATGTCTGATGAAATTGTAAGTTGATTTAGAGGAGAACTCACCGCTAGGGGAGGCGGCCCAGATACACATGTCTTCTTCATCAGTTAAGGATAATCCATTAAAAACACCAGCAAGAATAACTGACCTCAATAGGTGGGAAGCATCCATAACAACTTCCTGTAAGGAACTGTCGGAGTACTCAAAAGGGCCCTGAAGAATTACAGTAAGCGGCCGGTCCCCAAACCAAGTATCTTTAATGATGTCAATCCTGTCACCCTTACCATGAATCCATCTAGAATTAGAATGGATAATGGAATTAGCAGCCAGACAAAGACGCTTGGGTATACCAGGAATATGAGAGTAATTGGTGCCTGCAAAACGCCTTCTAGCATATGTGGATCATAAGGAACTGCCATGACAAATGTTCCACATTTGTTTAACAGCAAGGGAGGTTTGAACATGATGGATGTTATGAATTCCTAAGCCACCCTTCACCTTAGGACATTGAATTTTATGCCATGCAACCCAATGACGACGGCGAGTGCCATCGATACCATTCCAAAAAAATACAACAGAACATTTTTCAATAAAAGAAATAATGGATTTGGGAAGGGAGGAGGCTACCACCAGGTATACCGGTAGAGAAGAGAGCACTGAATTGATCAGAATTATCCGCCCATCTTGAGAAATGAACTTTGCCTTCCAGCTGCCAAGAGTAGCATTAACTCTTTCAATGAGGGGTTTGTACTCGGAAGTTAGGACCTTCCCTGATCTCAGAGGAATGTCAAGATAGCGAAGCGGACCAACTTGTCTCATATACCCAGTGACATCTTTAATTTTTTGAGTAGATTGCATGGATGCTTTCCGAGAAACCATAAATGAGCTTTTACCTGCGTTGATAAGCTGGCCAGAAGAGAGGGCATATTTATTCAGGAACTGCATTAGACGCTTCACATTATGAATACTTCCATTGAGAAAAATGAGGGTGTCATCAGCATAGAGTAGGTGTGATGGAGGCAGACAGCCTCTGGGACCAGCATAAGGGGTAAGTTGCTGAATTTGGCATAAAGGTGGTGAATCCACACTGCCTCCAACACGAGCATCAAGTGCACCTTGTGCTCCTCCACTGTAGACTAGTACACCAGGATGTCATTTACGAACACTACCACAGACCTATCCAGGTACTCTCGGAACACACTATGCATCATCTCCATGAAAGTTGTTGGTGCATTTGTGAGCCCAAAAAGCATCACGACAAACTCGAAGTGGTCGTAGCAGGTATGGAAGGATGATATGACGATGTCTAACTCCCTGATCCTCAGCTAGTAGTAACCTGACCTCAAGTCGATCATCGAGAACACTGATGCAGATTGCAAGTGGTCAAAAAATCGTCAATCTTGGGCAACATATACTTATTCTTTACAGTAACTTGATTTAGCTATCGATAATCGATGCACAACCTGAGACTGCCATCCTTCTTCCTCACAAACAAGACTGGTGCACCCCAAGGTAAACGGCTATGACGAATGAAGCCCTTCTCGAGTAGCTCTTCGATTTGGCGCTTCAACTCCCACAGCTCTGCTGGCGCCATTCGGTACGGTGCCTTGGACACAGTCATCGTCCCTGGAAACAACTCAATGGAGAACTCTACCTCCCTCTCTGGTGGCAAACCAGGTAGATCCTTTGGAAACACATAAGCATAATTACAAACAACATGTATATCCAAAATCAATAACTCGCCAGAATTTGAGAAACTCATAGATGCAAGATATGCCACACAATCGTCTCGGATCAAGCGCCGAGCTGTATAGAAGGAAACAAACGGTCGGTGGGTAAACCGTATACCTCGAAAGCAAAGCACATGTGCTCCAGGTATCTCGAACCACACAGTCTTCCACTGACAATCCACCAAAGTAGAGTGTGCCTCCAAACAATCCATGCCGAGAATAACGTCAAAGTCATGGATCTGTAAGGCAAATAGTCTGCTGGCAGAAGATGGCCCTGCACCTCGACGGTGACACCCTCTAGGTAACCTAGAGTATGCACATAGTCACCCGTCAGAAGCTCAATGCTAGGTCGCAGGTCAACTTCAGAGCAAACTCAGTAAGAGAACTAAAGAACTCCTTTGAAACAAAGCAATGTGTAGCACCGGGATCAATCAAAACACGGGCAGCTCTCCAAGTATAGGAACTGTACCAACGACCAAATTTGAGGCCTCCACCTCTTCTCTAGTGATGTTCATCACGCGACCGCAACCATGTCCTTGCTATGGCGGCTGCTGGGGTGGTGGCTGCTGGTATTGCTGGCGCTGCTAAGGTTGCTAAAAATGTCCCTGGTGCTGTTGCTGACGCTGCGCCTGTTGGGGTGGAGGATATTGCATCGCCAATGCCTGCTGTGAGTACTGGGGTGGTGCTAACTGCTGTTGGCCCTGCCTCATCGGAGACTCTCGTCTGAAGTGATCCGGCTGCTCGCAGTGGTAACAAACTATATCTTGCTGACCCTGCTTCACCCCCTGCTGTACTGACTGCTTCCCAAGCTCTGACTGACATCTATGCTGTGATTGTTGGGGATGCCATCTACCCCCACGAGTGAACATCTTCTTAAACTTTAAGCGTAACCCAGTGCCGCCTGTGACCGAAGAAGAAGAATAAGACACACTCCCTCGACTGCCCGAATGGTGCTGGTAGGGGTAGACCTCGCCCAACTCCTCCCTGCTGTGGCTGAAAACGGGACTCCCTCTCGAAGGCGGTAGCTATAGCTACAACTAACGCCAAGGTCTCACACAGGTGGCCAGCCATGACCCACCTCAACTCTGATCATAACCCACTAATGAACCGCTCAGTGCGAGCCTACTCACTAGTGGCTACGTGAAGGACGTGCCGCAAAAGCTGAACAAACCTTTGATGGTACTGCGCCATTGTCTGGTCTCCCTGTGTCAACTCATGGAACTGATCCCTCCTCTCGCGATGAGCATAGTCGGGGAAGTACTCGCCATGGAAGATCTCCAGAAATTGCTCCTAAGTGATCTGATCTAGCCTCATGCCGTGAAAGCTAGTCTGCCTCTGAGTCCTCCACTACTCGTGGGCTGACCCCTTCAGCTGATAAACTGCAAGTCTGACCTGATCTTACTCCGTGCATTCCATGGTCTCGAAGGTACGCTCGAGCTCATTGACCCAGCTCTCTGCTCGGTCAGGATCGTAATTGTCGTAGAAGGTCGGGGTCTGAAGACGAAGAAGCCTCTCCAAAAGTGTTGTCAGGTCCTCGAGCGCTGCTTCTACTACTGGAGTTTGTTGTTATACTCCTGGTGGTGCCTTTGGCTATACTGGTGTTGCCTGCAGAGTCATTGGTGGCTGCTCCTCTACTGCCATCTCTGCGTACTTCTGTCCTCCTGTCGACATCTGCTGGTACTGCCAAGGAACTTGGAACATAGCTCTTCACCACTACTCCATTACCTCTGGCGGGGGCGGGGTGGGTAACATTGCTGCTGCGGTGCTCCTTGCTGTAAAGGAACACCCTGCTGGTCATCTGGCTGAGCCTGAGCATCTGCCGGTGTGTGCTCTCTTACGATCAACCCCTCTGACGCGTCGCCCTGATGCTCCATCAGCTCTCTGACTTGCCTGCGTCTACGCGGAGCCATGCCCTGTGACACAACTATTAATCAAATTAGCGGATTAACCCGATGGCTAGCAGTGTTACTTGTACTTCTTATGGGACTTTGAATTGTCACTTAGATCAATTACAAGTCTTGATAGACCCCTTTCTCTGATACCACTGTAACGGCCCTGGCGCCCGGACCCCCGGCTCCCACCGAGAACCCGACCATCGGTACCACCGCCCATGGACCCGGAGACCTAGAAGGGCTAACAGACCAGTCTAACAAGATATGTAAGGGAAGTAAATGACAACAACAAGTACTAAAATGTACTAACAAGTGAAGGAAAATGTCCACCACAAAGTACGAGTCTAGTACAGTCCCAAGTAACAAAGTACAAGTGCTAAAAAGAAGGGATAAAAGAACCCTTAGGGGCATACCCCAAGTGTGATGAAATAAGTAGTATAAGGGGAACACTGCTCAATGAAGACGCCATCTACTACGGCCCTGTCTCCTCTACCCGCCTCAGAAGGTGTTGCTTTGAAGTCTCACTTGAAAAGGAGGGAATGAGTCTCACGAAGAAGCCCAATAGGGACTACCAATCTCCCACTAGTTCTAACAAGCATAATAGATATATGGTTTAAAGGAAATTAAGCAAATTAATCTATTATACTAACAAATTAAGTACGGAAGCAGAAAGTAAACTACACGGCCATCGGTCTAAACGCGTCGAGACCGAAAACTCGTGTAACCCACAGCACTGGGACGAACCCCCAAGGCTACAAACATAGACAGAAGAAAACTGTCTGGACAAAGACACTATCCATAGAGAACAACTACCACTAGTCAACCGGTCAAGAGCGCCACGCGCCTTACCCTCGACTACCAGTCTGAGTTTACCATCTCCCATCAGAGTGAGACTACGGAACTACAAGAGTAACCACACAACTGCCAGAGTCTGACCGGACTACGGTCCAACATCTGCCCCCTCTAGATGGTACCAGAACCACATAGAGTGAGGCAATGCGAAGGATAAGCTGATCTGCGTCGGAAGAACAATCAAACCACCTCGGCGTCCCAGACCAACCAAGAGAGCTCTGCAAACGACTCTACGCCACCGTCCCCACCATTTTCCCCTTAGCTACCAGAGTCTGAACTCGGGCACGCCCGTGTTGAGTTATGTGTTTTGATGATGACATTTTGTACACAATCTGATGTCATATTGTATATATGTGGAAGATTGTTGAGTTGTGTATTCATTTGGATGATGACTAAAAACCTTCATGTTGATGATGTCTACACACTCATATTTTTATTTTAATGATGACTAAAACATTTGGTTGTGGATAATGTCTATACACTCATACTTTGGTCTTGATGATGACATATTGTACATATTACAATAATGACTAAACAACATGTTTTTGATACATAAATATTTCATATTCTAATGATAATGACATGTTTTGATGGTCCACTCTTCATATATACATATTTACAAAGTAGTGTCGACTCTAGTTGACAATCAAGTCGACTCACAAAGTTTGCCCAGCAAGCTCCTAAAGAACAAGTTACAGTAGTGTCGGCTCTAGTTGAAAATAAGGTCGACTCACAAAGTCTGCCCAGCAAGCTCCTGAAGAACAAGTTATAGTAGTGTCGACTCTAGTTGATAATCAGGTTGACTCACAAAGTCTATCCAGCAAGCTCCTGAAGAACAAGTCACAGTAGTGCCGATACTAGTTGAAAGTCAGGTTGACACTAGTTGAAAGTCAGGTCGACACTAGTTGCCAGTCAGGTCGACACTAGTTGTCTGTCAGGTCAACACTAGTGTGATGGAATGCCTCGGGCAAGCCCGTTAAACCGATAACGTACTTGATCCGAGTCCACCTCCCACGAATGGGCCGAAGCCTCGCTAGGGATACCAAACCACAGTCCGTGTAAACACAAAGGAACACACCATTTTATATATATATTTCACAAGTTTACATAGCCATATTTCCACAAAACTGAAAGAAAGTACAAGAGCCTGGGGCATACCCCAAGGTACAACTGAAGAAAGTAAACAACTAACTATACTACTACTGCTACATTGCTGCTACTACTACACCACTGAGGCTACACTGCTGGAGGTACTGACCCTGCACCGCTAAGACGCGGCTCTGAACTGGACGACGGTCGAGAAACGTCCTCCTCGCTCTCACCTGTGGGGGTAGGTGTGAGCCTCGCTAGTCACTGGCTCAGTAGGGAACTCCTCCAAAATCGAGCAAACCAAAAACACAGGTACAAAAGCAGTAAACAGTACCAACAATTTATAGAACAGCTAAGCAGGATATGAAAGCTGTAAAGGTACTCACCGTCTGCCGACTACGAAAAACAACTGTAATAATTAAATGGCAAATCAGTACAGGTGTACGAGCTAGAGTAGAGACTGCCAAACACGAGCCACGTGAACTGGTTCGTGACACCAAAGACTGACTCGGACAAGCTAACACAGGTCTACCTCTCAGTCTCGCAGCCACGGACGAAAGGTCCAGCTGCCGCTCCACGTGAAAAGGTCAAGCAACTGTGGAGACCAACTAAACACCACCACCTGCGGACCACACGGTCGCAGGCCCATGCCAGGCACCTCTAGAGACCCTGGCCTGGGCTCGCTAGAGTGAGGCACTGGAAAAGGACTAGCTGGGGACCAGTGTCGACTACTGGTGTCCGTACCCCCAACTACGAGTGCGCTACAAGTGACTAAAGACAAACACAAGTGTCACTGTCCCATTGTCGTCTTTCCCTCAGCCGGACGTACAACTCAAACACAGGAGTGAGGGTGTCCAGGTCAGACGACACAGACCTCGATGGTACAGCACAAGTACCGGGACAAAGCCCCGAGCTAACAGCCTGGCTCACAGAGAACCCGGGGCACTCAACTGGAGAGGTAACCACGGTAGGCGTCGTACTACTTGCCACGTACACAAAACCACGTGCACGTCACACACAAACCACGTGAAGACTCACGTAAATCGCGTGCACTAGTAGTCCACTACACGTGAACACCACATAAACACGTAAAGAACTAGCCAACTGCGTACCCAGTACGCTAATCTCAGAAACCAAGAGCACTAGGTGCACCACAATTATCGTTGCACCGCTCGATAACACTAAATATCTGATATAACAATATTTTCATAAAAACATGCTGGCGGCAACATCGACTGCCGTCGATGGGATGTAAACGGCAGGGTATCTGGCCGTTAATCTCCCAGCTGAAGAACCTGGCGTCAAACGATGTTGACGCCAAGCTCCTCGGCTACCAGTTCTCACAGAAAACCTAGGCCGACCTCACAAATGTCCTCGGCCCTAAAACCTGCGGGAAGACACGAGGAAACACTTCCTCTAGCATGCATGCATTCCAATCAAACCGAAACAACATGTTTCATTCTTCAAATTACTCAAACCACCCATTTACCCCGCATGGATACCCTTACCCAAAAGCATAAATAACATGCAAATCCACGCGTTCCAAATGCATTATCACGTCCTAAAGGAACTAAAGGGGTCATTCCCTACCTCAATACACGCTTAAACCTCCTAAATTCTCCCGATCCACACCGAACCCTCCGCGAGCTCCTACGGCAATTGCACCACGGTCCGGCGTTTCATTGGCCGATTCGTCACCACCTCACGTTCCACGATCCTCCAATTAGTCTTCCGCAACCATTGGAAGCATTGGGGAAGCAAGGGCATGAAGATAGGGCAAGAGAGAGGGAGAATGGAGTGAGGGGACTGCTCTCGGGTAGACCTATATTCTGTAGGTCGCACAGGTTGGCGTCAACAAGGCTGTCGCCAATCAGACCGCCAAGGATAGACGTCCATATTCTTTGTCGCCAAGTTCATAGAGTAAACGCCAACATACATGGACGCCAACCAGTCAACGACCACACCTGGCCATCAACTCCTAATTAACTGCAACAGGTTCTATCTTATCTCAGAACCCAACCTGTACCACACCTGCACACACCACACGTCCAAACCACACTGGCCTCACAATGGCCATCACAACCATTACACACATGATCCATAAGGATCCGAAAAGCACGCGACGTTACAACTAGTGTTCTGCCAGTAAGCTGGAACTGATATTTGGTCAGTAGTGTCGACTCACATGGAAACTTAAGTCGACTCACTTTGCGTGAAAACTCATAAACGCAAAAGGTATGATATCCAATGGTTGTGATTTATCTCTAGATACTTTTTGGGAGATTTTATTATTACCAAAATACCCTTTCATCCAAGTGGCAATGAGAAAAAGAACTTTTGGACACGTGGCAGCCTTGAGTACATTTTAGGTTTTTGTGCACATCCCTCTCACGTACATGGGACTACACAGAGGCTATAAAGGCTCTCTTATCTCATCTGGAGCAGCCAATCCCTCAGATCCATCGATTCCATCCAAGAGGATGTGGGGATCAAGGCCAAGCAGTGGGAGGAAACATTGGAGTGCTAAAAGAGGAGCAGATCAAGAAGAAAAGCAGTAGAGGAAGAAGGAGGAATCGTGCAAGCAATAGATTTGAAAACAGAGCATCGTGAATTGATGGAGTGCTCCATCTAATCTTCTCAAAACCTTCTATTCAAGCTTCTGCAGATCATCTTCAACAAGGGACATCCAATTCACCTCTCTTTCATTCATTTTATTGGAGTGTTCTTCTCAATTTGTTTTGATTGCTAGTGGGATCTGTACATGCGTTCTGTGCAGATTTCTGTGTGCATGTAAGGGTGTGAATCAGGTCAGTGCTAGAGGATCTAATTTCTTGTGGATTTGATCTAGCTAGTGTGGTTTGAGTATCGTGCTCATATGTGTGTGGTTTGAGCCGCCGTGCTTATATGTGTGTGGTCTGAGCCGTTGAGCTCTGTGTGTGTGTGGTTTGAGCCGTCGAGCTCAAGTGTGTGTTGCACTCGGTTTTGAGTAGTGTGGCCTCACTGTGTGAGGGGTGGATGTAGGAATCACTGTGATTTCCGAACCACCTAAAAATCCCCTGTGCAATGGTTTGGTCTATTTTTCTGCGTTAGATGCTTGCATAGGATTTCACACTACTTGTCTAATTGCTTCACACATCATCTACACACATTCACACATCAGATCAATAAGATTGTCTGCCTGAATGGATCTATAATTTGAAGTAATTTTAAATTGCTTAAGCTTCTACAGTAATTGGTTTCAGATCTATTCAACCCCCCTTCTAGATCTATTCATCTCTCTATTCGATCCTACACCCACCACCAAGAGAACTCAATAACCAGTGTGCGGGGACGGGGGGGGGGGGGGGGGGGGGTTCCTTGGTAATGGTAGCAACCTCTAACGGGACATGCTCTCTAGTGCCAAGCATCGGCTAACGACTAGTGTAGGACCGTGCTAGAAACAACATAGGTGCGAAGAAACCAGATAACGCTGCCGAAAGAACTCCGAACAAGTGCATGTCACTCTCTTGATGATCAGTTTGTCCCCATGTAATTTAATTAATTACATATGTATTTTGGTGATTAACAAAACTAAACTAGTTTTTATCAATAATATCTAATGAATATTTCATAAGTCTTAAAGTACAGGAAAAATACCAAGGTCAAACAAGTCAATAAAGGTATGCATTACTTCTCTGAAGCTTTAATCTTTTCAACATGATATTTCTCAAAGTCCATATCGATTTCTGTTGAAGATCATAACGATTTCCTTGTAAGATTGAAAAGTCATGTTGTTTCAAACAAGTCGATCCCATAACGATTCTATAAGTCATTGTAACGATTTCCTTAGAGCTCATAATGACTTGTCTGTCATAACGATTCTATAAGTTATCGCAACAATTTCTTTAGAGCTCGTAACGACTTGCATGTCATAACGATTCTATAAGTTATCGCAACGACTTCTTTAGAGCTCGTAACGACTTTCCTGTCATAACGATTCTATAAGTTATCGCAACGATTTCTTTAGAGCTCGTAACGACTTGCCTGTCATAATGATTCTATAAGTCATCGTAACGATTTCTTTAGAGCTCGTAACAACTTGCCTATCACAACGATTCTATAAGTCATCGTAACGATTTCCTTAGAGCTCGTAACGACTTGCCTGTCACAACGATTCTATAAGTCATCGTAACGATTTCTTTAGAGCTTGCAACGACTTGCTTGCCATAACGATTTCATAAGTTACCGTAACGATTTCTTTAGAACTAGGTCGTAACGATTTGCTTTGCACAAAGATTTCTTTAAGCGATCGTAACGATTTGCTTTGCACAAAGATTTCTTTAAGCGCTCATAACGATTTGCTTTGCACAAAGATTTCTTTAAGCGCTCACAACGATTTGCTTTATGCAACGATTTCTTTAGAGCTCATAACGACTTGATAAGTGTTCATAACGATTTCCCTGTTGAACACATACACTTGCTTTAACGATTTGCTCTCTATAATGACTTGTTAGTATTCATAACGACTTGATAAGTGTTCATAACGATTTCCCTGTTGAACACATACACTTGCTTTAACGATTTGCTCTCTATAATGACTTTTAGTATTCATAACGATTTCATAAGTCATATAGAGAACGACTTACAGTTTATATCAACTTGACTTTTATCTTATCTCTTGAAGCATTGACTAGTCAAAGTCACGTATATATCTATCTGCACTCCTGCATTTATGAGTTCTGAACGTATCTCTGCATACATGCAGACAATATCATCCATTATTGTGCTTACTCTGTATACATCTTTTAAAACAAGCTATTTGGGATTACTATTCTAGTGAATACTCACATCAACGTATACTGACAACAAGAGACAGCCTAAGTTGTCTAATGTTCTAGCATTTAATGTGTGCAGGGTCCTGAAGACATTCTATCATACAACGTTGGACGTATAGACGCCAGAAGACCCTATCTCTTTGCGTGCTCAAATGGATAAAAGATAGTTGAAGCTTCCAAATGTAAAATAGTCTAACGTCTAACAATCCAAGAGACAACGGTTACTTCAACGACAGTATTTCAAATAGAAGATATAAACTCAAAGACAGAAGAAAAGAGAAGAACCAAGAAGTAGAGAACAAGCATCTTGTGTTCAAGCATTCAAATTCTTCTGCAAGAAGTCCAGAGCCAAGAATCTCATTTCATCACCTTTAGCTCTTCGCTCTCTGTGCTGTAATAGATTTTCTAAGAGAGCTCGTGTAGTTCTGAGAGTGTGCTTGTTTAGATCCTTGCTCTCAGTGCTAGTGGCTTCAGATCTTGGCTTGTTAATGCTTGATCTAGGGGCTTGATCTTATTCCATTCTCTTTGTGTTGTTTCCCTTCAGTTGTGAAGGAAGACCTGGTGGTATCCAGGGTGTTGTTATTCCCTTCAGGTGTGAAGGAAGACCAGCCGAGCTGGGTGTTGTAGCGTCCTTAGGGGGACTGTACCCTAGTTAGTAAAACCTTGAGTGGTTGCTCAGGGACTGGACGTAGGACTCCTAAGGAAAGGAGGTCCGAACCAGGATAATCCTTTGTGTCGTGTGATTGTTTTCTTTGTGTGTTTGATATTTAAACTATCAATCACTAACCTCCTTCGAAGAACGTTTGTGTGAATGTTTTTAGTTACAGGTATCTTCTAGATTATTTTTAAAAGACCCATTCACTCTAGGCTCGTCAACTGGGCAACAAGTGGTATCAGAGCGAGTCTCTTCGATAAAGAAAAAGGATCTAACGATCTGAAGAGTAAAGATCCATGGCAGCCCAAGGTAACTTTGAAGGTCAGTCTAATTACCGACCCCCTCTCTTCGATGGTGAAGACTATCCTTACTGGAAGACCAGAATGGAATACTTTCTACAAGGCCATGACTATCAAATTTGGTCCATAGTAGAAGAAGGTGATCTGGTAGTAACAAATGAGAAAGCGCAATGGACAGATGATGACAGAAAGAAGATCTCCTTGAATTGCAATGCAAAGAGCATCTTATGCTGTGCTCTAAGTAAGAAGGAGTTCAACAGAGTTTCAGCCTGCAAATCCTCAATGGAAATGTGGGAAAAGCTCAGGATCACATATGAAGGCACAGACAAGGTAAAGGAAATAAGAATCGACATTCTTGTCACTCAGTATGAGAGATTTCAGATGCAATCAGGTGAATCTATAACTCAAATGTTCAGTCGGTCACTGACATCACAAATGGACTAGCTGGTATGGAAAAACCTATGAGATTGGAGACATGGTGAGGAAAATACTAGATCCTTACCGTCCTCATGGACCCCAAAGGTCACAACAATAGAAGAAGCTAATGACCTGAAGAGAATGTCAGTAGAAAATCTCATTGGTTCCTCATGGCCCATGAGATCAACATGGAAAGGCTAGGAGAGTCCTCTAGCAGAAAGAAGCACTCCACGCCTTAAAAGCTGAAGAAGATTCACCAGAAGCAAGTTCAGATGAGAGTGAAAGTGATGTGGACAGTGAGAATGAGGAAGCAATGCTATCTAGAAGATTGCAGCGGATTTTGGCTAAGAAGAAGAAGTTCCAATCTGGTAGAAGGCACTTCAAAGGAATAAGGACTTCAAGAAGCTAGATGGAAAAGAGATGAAGAAGGAGAACCCATCTGCTATGAATGTAAGAAGCCAGGACACATTAAAGCTGAGTGTCCAAAATTCAAGAAGCCAGAGTTCAGGAAGAAAGGACAGCTCCAAGAAGTTCACAAAGTACAAAAAGAAGGCGATGGCAGCAGCATGGGAAAATAGTAGCGACTCAGACAGTGAGTCAAATCCTGCAGCGATGAAGAAGAAGCCCATTTGGCTTTCATGGCAAATACTGAAGATAAGGTAACTTCTGACTCCTCTTTTGATTCATGCAATGATTCTGATTCAGATAATTAGAGGAAGCATTTAATGAACTATATATAAATATAAAGAAGTAACTAAAATATTAAAAGCCATAAGAAAAACAGTACTTGTTTAGAAAACACTAACTCTGATCTGAAAACAGAAAAGAAGAGTTAGAAAAACAAATAACTAAACTTAAAAGAAGAAATGAATTATTATGTGAAGACTTAAAAGATAAAATAAACAAATAACGAAATTAGTAAAACAAAGAAAATGTAGATGAACTAAGACTGAAATCAAGACTCTAACAGAAGAAAACATAAATTTATCTAGCACGTTAGAAAAATTCACAAATGGTAAAAACTCTCTCATATTAAAAGGTGCTAGAAGATCAGGTAAGAAGAAAAATGGATTAGGATATACACCCCCAGATAATGAAGAAGAAACTATAGTTTATCCTAAAACATATCCAACACCAAAATTTGTACCTGAACAAGATATAGCATACAAAGCTGATTTCAAAATATAGAAAAAGTAACCAAATTATCCTGCTGTAGTCACTGCAACAAGTTAGGACATATCATAACGACATGCCCAACAAGACATAAGAAATGGATAATAAAAAGTAAAATCAATGATACTAACAAATCAGGACCCAAAAGAATTTGGGTACCTAAAGCTTGATGATTTTATTTCAGGTTAACCCTCGAGCATCCAAATGGTACTTGGATAGTGGGTGCTCAAGGCACATGTCAGGAAACCAGAAGTTATTCACTCATCTCCAGCTGAAGAAGGAATAGTTACTTATGGAGATAATGGGAAAGGAACAGTAATTGGCAGTGGCTCTGTGAATAATAAAGGAAGAACAGTTATAGAAGATGTGTTACTTGTCAAAGGGTTGAAGCATAATCTCATTAGCATCAGCCAACTGTGTGACAGAGGCCATCAGATACAGTTTCAAGAATCGAAATGCAGCATACTGAAAGATGGATCAGTCATTTGAAGCAAATAAGAAAATAACTTATATGTGCTCTATCTTGAGGAACTCAAAGAACAAAATGCCTGTCTGGCAGTAAACAAAGAAAAATCTACTGAATTATGGCACAAACGACTAGGACATTGTAGCATAGACGGTATGAGAAAATGGTGGTGAAGAAAAATCTTGTAGAAGGTCTGCCAAAGGTCTGTGCAAAAATGGAAGGTGTCTGTAGACCTTGTGCTAAGGGAAAGCACACCAAAAGCTCCTTCAAGTCAAAGACGGTGGTAACCACCTCAAAACCCTTAGAGCTCCTTCATATGGATCTATTTGGGCCAATGAGGACTACCAGTCTTGGAGGAAAGAACTTTGGATTTGTCATAGTCGATGATTACTCAAGATTCATGGGTATCATTCTAGAGCATAAAGATGACACATTTGATAACTTTGTCAGTTTCAGCAAGAAAGTTCAGAAGGATCAGAAGTTCAGCATTGTTTCTATCCGATCAGATCATGGTGGTGAATTTCAGAATGAAAATTTGTTAAGTTCTGTGATGATCAGGGAATTGAGCATAATTTCTCAGCACCAAGGACACCACAGCAAAATGGAATTGCTGAGAGAAAGAATAGAACTCTATTGGATATGTCAAGAACAATGTTATCAGAATATGATTTGCCAAGGTATTTTTGGGCTGAAGCAGTCAACACAGCAAGCTACATTATCAACAGAGTAATGATCAGGTCAATCCTAAAGAAGACTGCATATGAACTGTTCAAAGGAAAGAAACCAAAGATCAGCCACTTCAGGACATTTGGATGTGTTGCTTCATCCACAAAAATGGAAAAAGAGACATTGGTAAGTTGGATGCCAAATCGATGAAGGTATCTTCATGGGGTACACCTCTAAACCCAAAGGCTATAGAGTATTAATAAAACACTTTATTAATTGAACAGTCTGTACATATTATTTTGATGAAACTAACCCTTCCTTAAGAAAGGAAGAAGATAGTGATAATGATGATGCAGATAAGCTGTCCAAGAAACTAAAGAATACATCAATTGAGGACAAGGATGATCCACCTCTGGAAGACTTGCAACAAAAGAAAATTACACATGAAAATCTTCCAAAGGAATGGAGACACAAGAAAGATCACCCACTGAGAATATTATTGGTGATCCATCCGTAGGGGTAAGAACAAGAGGTAATGTATTCCTTGTGATTACCTAGCTTGTGTTTCTCAAATAGAGCCTAGGACAGTCAATGAAGCTCTTACTGATGAATCTTGGATAATAGCCATGCAAGATGAATTAAATCAATTCAAGAGAACCAAGTATGGTCACTTGTTCCTAGACCATCAGACCGTCCAGTCATTGGCACCAAATGGGTGTTCAGAAATAAAGGATGAAACTGGTGTAATCTTAAGAAACTAGGCCAGATTGGTAGCTCAAGGCTATTCTCAAGAGGAAGGCATAGATTTCGATGAAACCTATGCACCTGTAGCTAGACTTGAGGCTATTAGAATATTACTTGCATATGCATCAGCTTTGAATTTAACATTATTTCAAATGGATGTTAAATCCGCATTTTTAAATGGTTTTATAAAAGAGGAAGTTTATGTGGAACAACCCCCGGGTTTTGATGACACAGAATTTCCTAATCATGTTTTCAAACTTCACAAGACATTATATGGTTTAAAGCAAGCACCTAGAGCCTGGTATGAAAGGCTTAGTTCTTTTCTTTTAAACCATGGTTTCAGTAGAGGTCAAGTAGATAGTACTCTTTTCATAAAGTCAAAGGTCAAACACATTCTACTAGTTCAAATTTATGTAGATGATATTATTTTTGGTTCTACTGATGAATCCCTTTGCAAGTACTTTGAAAAGTTGATGCAGGGAGAATTTGAAATGAGCATGATGGGAGAACTTAATTATTTCCTTGGACTACAAATCAAACAAGGAAGGAAGGAACTCACATCTGTCAAGCAAAGTACACAAAAGAACTCTTGAAGAAATTTGGATTCGATAATACCAAACCACTGTCAACACCAATGAGTACATCAACAAGGATGGACAGTGATAAAGATGGTAAGAAAGTAGATCAAAAGATCTACAGAGGTATGATAGGTTCACTCCTTTATTTAACAACTAGTAGACCTGATATTTTATTTAGTGTATGCATGTGTGCTAAGTATTAAGCGGATCCTAAAGAATCACATTTAATTTCTGTGAAAAGAATATTTAGATATTTAGGAAGAACTCATGACTTAGGTCTGTGGTATCCAAAATGTTGTGAAATTAACTTAGTAGGTTATTCTGATGCTGACTATGCTAGATGCAAATTAGATAGAAAAAACACCAGTGGTTGTTGTCAATTTCTTGCAAGATGTTTGATATCTTGGTCTTAAAAGAAACAAAATTCAGTGGCACTATCTACAGCTGAAGTTGAGTACGTAGCTGCTGGAAGTTGATGTACACAACTCTATTGGATAAAGCAACAACTTGAAGATTTCGGATTAAACATCAAATCTATTCCACTGTTGTGTGACAACACCAGTGCCATTAATCTCACCAAGAATCCAGTTCAACATTCAAGGACCAAGCATATTGAGGTTAGATATCATTTTATTCGTGATCATGTAGCAAATGGTAATATTGAAATATCTTTTATTGATACAAATGGTCAGTTAGCAGACATTTCACAAAAGCCTTACCGAGGAGAGATTCACATCTCTTAGAAGGGAATTAGGCATGTGCAATTTGTGAAAAATATTTTGTTTAAAACTGGCACATTAAATTTCAGAATTAAGTAATTTTTTCCCTCCATGGCTTTAAGCAAAAGAAATTCAAATTATCCTTTGTAACCGCTCTCTCATTGAAGTCGGTTTGAATAGTCAAACTCTTTTGTCTTCTTCTGCCGCCTTTTGGCGCCTCACTTTCACAACGCATTAATTTATTCCTAAAAATGAATGAGATAACGATTCATATCTCGTCTTCAACCTTTTCCCTCTTTCGTCTGGATGCTCAAGCCGATGCCCTAGCGATTTCGGACATCGACTCTCTGCTAGTTTTGAAGCTTCTCTCTTTTTCCGCGAAATTTCTTGAGGGATCTCTCTCCTCCTTCCTTCTCAATCCTCCAGAAAACCTCCACACTTGATTCCATGGCCGCATCAGCCGTTTCGGGAGTTTGGGTGGCTACAGTGCCGAGTTCCTCACTCCTGAGCAGCAGGAGAGGTTCAGTTCGTGAAGACCAAAGTGTGTGGGAACAGGACAGTGGACGTTGCTGATCTTGAAAAGAATGGTATGTACAGTGTTGTTGAAGCTTTGATCAGGATGCAATGGATGGGAGTAGCAACTTTCTCTGAGGTAAGTTATCCAAACCTCGTGAAGGCCTTCTATGTATGCTTGAAGACTCAAGAAGATGGGTCCCTGGTTTCATATGTCAAGGGAACCCAGATTAAGATAGATAGTGAGCTATTGCATGAGTTGTTTGGAGTAACAACATCAGGGCACAGTGGGTTCACTCCGTGAACGCCCAGGTCAAGGGTCTTGGCATTGTAGGGCCGGGATACAGATTAAGAGATGGTAAATTGGACATCAACCAACTGAATGCGTTCAACCGCCTCCTTCACTTCATAGTGTGTCAGATTTTGGTTCCAAGAAGCGCCACATTTTCCACCTGTTCAAAGGCAGATTCTGACATGATGTTTTGGGCCATACAGAACAAGGAAATCAACATGGCCGCAGTGATGATGGAAAGAATGACTTTTGCCAAAGATCGATTTGGGACACAAAAAGTAAGCTCAATGTTTCCTTGTCGTATGCACATCTGCTCACCAAAGTTTTCAAGCACTTTGGTATTGATCTGGCAGGAGAGTTGTTGAGAAATGGGCCAATCAATTAGGTCCAGAAATCTCAGGAAAAGTGGTTTTTCAGTTATAGATGGTGTTTGGTCTAAGACCACAGTGGCCGAGGGAGAGGCCATCATAGGTGATATTCCTGATGTTCAGGAAGAAGCAGCAGAACCAGCAGCAGAGCAACTAGCAGCAGTCCAAGCAGCAGTAGAACAGAGAATAGAGATTGAGCCAGCAGTACCTTCACTTCCAGCAGAATTAGCAGAAGCAGCAGTTGAGGCTGTAGGGTCACCCCTTGTCCAAATAGTTTCACAATCTCCAGAAGGTCCTGTAGAAGAAGCAGTGGAAGGTGCAGCAGATAATCTGCCCACCTCCATTATTGCCTCCATTCTCAGAGATGTAGTAGATTCAGTTCTCACCACTCCAGTCACCTCAGAGACTGGTGGAATTGCAGAAGAAGTTGTGGCATCAGGCCACATTGAGGAATCAGTGGCAGCAACAGTTCAAGAGGAGCAGTCCAGTGCTCCAACAAGTGTTGTTTTGGAAGATGCTCCCATTCAGGGGGAGCAAGAATTAATGGAAAAAGATGCTCCTGCTCAGGGGGAGCAATCCAAGGGAGGTCAAGAAGAAGAAGCAGCTCACCATGATGAGCCAATGGGTGATGTACCAGTGATGAAGACCTACCTCATGATCAGGATGATGTCAGAGATGGGAGACAGCAAGCTCCTCTGATTCTGATGATGATCAGCCTCCTCTAGCTTCAGAGACTAGGCACAAAGGGATAAGTGGAGTCCGAAGTCCCACTCTTATCAAATACTCCATTTGAAAGGCAGATGAGGCAGAAAATTGTGATTAATTGAAGCCTGTAATTGAGAGACTTGATGCCCAAGGAACATTCTATGTTCTCTTCAATCTGATGTATCCTCCATCTTCATGAGCCAAGCTTCAGCTTCAAAGGAAATTTCCAACATAAGAAATGTCATAAAGTGGTTTAACCAGGAAATGGGCACCATGAAAAAATTGTTGGGAGACATTCTCAAGGTGGTTGGAGCTCAAATTCCTCCTCCTCCACCTCTTGCAGCCCAAGTTCTGGAGTCAGGGCCTTCAAGGCCATCAGTTCAAGAGGCAGGGCCAACAGGGCCAGAAGCAGCAGCACCACCAGCAGAGACAACAGTAAATGTGCAAAGGCCATCTGGGCCAGCTGAGCAGGTTGAAGGGTCTCCAGGGCAAACTAAGCAAGTGTCAGGGCCAACAGGGCCATTGGAGAGTGAACCTGTGCAGGCAGAGGCTGAAGAAGAGTCCTTGGCACCCAAGCCCCCAACTCCCTCTTCTCCCTCTCACACACCTATTCCTCCAACTCCACCCTCAGCTCCTCCTGCTCCACAAACATTCAAGAAGCCTCAATCCAGACCAATTTCCTCTCCCACTCCATTTCCTCCTCATTCCACCTCATCTCCTGCCTCCTCTACTACAATTCCTTCTCCTTATCCTATCCTTGAGGCCCCTCCAGCATCCTCAACTGGAGCCTCCTCCTCCTCCTCTGGTCCCTCCCTTGGACCAGTTGATGACCTCCCAACTACTTCACATTCTTTTCTTCATCCTACTCCTCCACCCTTTTTATCACTATCATACCTGAAAGAGCCCAACTTAACTCTCCCTTTATGGAAAAGATAAAGGATGAGTTTGAGGAAGGGATCCTCAGGTCTGTGTTGAAGGTTGGAGAACATGTCCATAGGGCAGACTCTTCCAGTCCTGCCCCCAAGAAGAGGAAACTTACTTCTACTTCCTCCATTTCCTCCGAACCTAAATACCCACCTTTGTGGTTTTCTCTCACAATGGACAACAAACATAAACCACTGTACAGAGAATATCTCTCAAAGGTTGTTCTTGCAACTATCATTAACCTTCCCTTTCTTAATCTCACAGATCATTTGCACACCATTCTACCCTACACTTCTCTTACAAAATCAGAAAAATCTAGAATTTTCTCTCTTGCTTACTCCAAATCAGAAGACCAATGGGGCAAAGGTCACAAGGATCTCTTCAAGAAATTTATTCTTGCCAAATCTGCTAGATTCCCTCCAAGGGACCACTCCCTGACCTTATCAGAATGGTTCAGGTTGTATCATAGAGAACTTTGGGCACCCTTCATTCAAAAGGAAATCAAAATGATCAGACATTTCATGTTATTCAACAATTACATATATGTCCATGGACTTCCAGAGGTTCAGCTTAGCCAATTCAGAAAGGCCATTTCAGCTCTGACTCCGGATATCTCACATACTTCAGATGTTCAGGTAGATTTTGCTACCCTCCAAGTGCCTGAAGAGATAGCCCTTCCACAAATCTATTTTCTAGTTATAGAATCCTCTGTAGGATCCATCATCTTTGAGCGTTTTGCTAGAGTAATGGGAAGAATTAGAGTACAGAAAGGCTGCCTGGTTGCTTTTCCTAGATTCCTCTTTAGGGAATATCACCAGGGGCATGTAAGTGCTGAAGTTCTAGCCCCCATTCTGTCTAAATGTGAAAGGTTGACATCCTCAGAATGGAGTAAGTTCTACCCTTTGTCTGCTCAGCAGTTGTTTTCTCTGAATGAAGCTCAAGCCAGGGAAGGCAAACCTGCAATCTCTCCAGCTACCTTCTTGGATACGAACTCCATTAACCTTGTAAATGACCCCTTCAAAGTTTGGGAGGAAAGGTACAAGGTATATGTAGCTCTTCACAAAGCTCTAGAGATAATCTCAATCACTATCCTATGTCCATGGATCAGTTTCTTACCTGTGCCAGCTTTGGGACTCGTCGGTTCCTAAAGATGACTATGGATAAGGAGGTTATGTTGATCTTCTCTACAAACACTAGATCTTCATCTCAAAAGGATGGCTTCCTCCATGGGACCAACCTACTCTGTGTCTTTTGGAGTCTTTAAAACTCATTTTGAAGAGCAGGAAGCACAGGCATGGGAAACCATCTCCCATTTTGCCTCTCTTTTGTCTCCTACCTTCTATTTACCTGTACCTCCGCAAAGTTAATGAAATCTCCTTCTTTGTGTACTCCTATTTTCGTTCTCTCTTCCTTCTTTATCTCAGGTTGTCTTTTTGCTCAATGACAAAAAGGGGGAGAAAATTAGCATGTCTGAAATACATTCCAATAATTTTTTTTAAGGAAGCAAATTAGCATGTCATTTCTTCAGACTGATTTTAGATATTTTTTATCCATGCTTATTGTTCAGTTTTGTCATCACCAAAAAGGGGGAGATTGATGATCCCCGTGTAATTTTAATTAATTACATATGTATTTTGGTGATTAACAAAACTAAACTAGTTTTTATCAATAATATCTAATGAATATTTCATAAGTCTTAAAGTACAGGAAAAATACTAAGGTCAAACAAACCAATAAAGGTATGCATTACTTCTCTGAAGCTTTAATCTTTTCAACATGATATTTCTCAAAGTCCATATCGATTTCTGTTGAAGATCGTAACTATTTCCTGTAAGACTGAAAAGTCATGTTGTTTCAAACAAGTCGATCCCATAACGATTCTATAAGTCATTGTAACGATTTCTTTAGAGCTCGTAACGACTTGCCTGTCATAACGATTCTATAAGTTATCGGAACGATTTCTTTAGAGCTCGTAACGACTTGCCTGTCATAACGATTCTATAAGTTATCGCACGACTTCTTTAGAGCTCGTAACGACTTGCCTGTCATAACGATTCTATAAGTTATCGCAACGATTTCTTTAGAGCTCGTAACGACTTGCCTATCATAACGATTCTATAAGTCATCGTAACGATTTTTAGAGCTCGTAACGACTTGCCTGTCACAACGATTCTATAAGTCATCGTAACGATTCCTTAGAGCTCGTAACGACTTGTCACAACGATTCTATAAGTCATCGTAACGATTTCTTTAGAGCTCGCAACGACTTGCTTGCCATAATGATTTCATAAGTTACCGTAACGATTTCTTTAGAACTCGCAACGACTTGCTCGCCGTAACGATTTGCTTTGCACAAAGATTTCTTTAAGCGCTCGTAACGATTTACTTTGCACAAAGATTTCTTTAAGCGCTCATAACGATTTGCTTTGCACAAAGATTTCTTTAAGCGCTCACAACGATTTGCTTTGCGCAACGATTTCTTTAGAGCTCATAATGACTTGATAAGTGTTCATAACGATTTCCCTGTTGAACACATACACTTGCTTTAACGATTTGCTCTCTATAATGACTTGTTAGTATTCATAACGACTTGATAAGTGTTCATAACGATTTCCCTATTGAACACATACACTTGCTTTAATGATTTGCTCTCTATAATGACTTGTTAGTATTCATAACGATTTCATAAGTCATATAGACAACGACTTTACAGTTTATATCAACTTGACTTTTATCTTATCTCTTGAAGCATTGACTAGTCAAAGTCACGTATATATCTATCTGTCAATCCTGCATTTATGAGTTCTGAACGTATCTCTGCATACATGTAGACAATATCGTCCATTATTGTGCTTACTCTGTATACATCTTTTAAAACAAGTTATTTGGGATTGATATTCTAGTGAATACTCACATCAACGTATACTGACAACAAGAGACAGCCTAAGTTGTCTACTGTTCTAGCATTTAATGTGTGCAGGGTCCTGAAGACATTCTATCATACAACGTTGGACGTATAGACGCCAGAAGACCCTATCTCTTTGCGTGCTCAAATGGATAAAAGATAGTTGAAGCTTCCAAATGTCAAACAGTCTAACGTCTAACAATCCAAGAGACAATGGTTACTTCAACGACAGTATTTTAAATAGAAGATATAAACTCAAAGACAAAAGAAAAGAAGAACCAACGAAGTAGAGAACAAGCATCTTGTGTTCAAGCATTCAAATTCTTCTGCAAGAAGTCCAGAGCCAAGAATCTCATTCCTCATCACCTTTAGCTCTTCGCTCTCTGTGCTGTAATAGATTTTCTAAGAGAGCTCGTGTAGTTCTGAGAGTGTGCCTTGTTTAGATCCTTGCTCTCAGTGCTAGTGGCTTCAGATCTTGGCTTGTTAAAGCTTGATCTAGGGGCTTGATCTTATTCCATTCTCTTTGTGTTGTTCCCTTCGGTTGTGAAGGAAGACCTGGTGGTATCCAGGGTGTTGTTATTCCCTTCAGGTGTGAAGGAAGACCAGCCGAGCTGGGTGCTGTAGCGTCCTTAGGGGGACTGTACCCTAGTTAGTAAAAACTTGAGTGGTTGCTCAGGGACTGGACGTAGGACTCCTAAGGAAAGGAGGTCCGAACCAGGATAATCCTTTGTGTTGTGTGATTGTTTTCTTTGTGTGTTTGATATTTAAACTAACAGTCACTAACCTCCTTCGAAGAACGTTTGTGTGAATGTTTTTAGTTACAGGTATCTTCTAGATTATTTTTAAAAGACCCATTCACCCCCCCCCCCTCTGGGCTCGTCAACTGGGCAACATCTCTGTCTGAGAAGGCGACAGGGTCATTGTCGCTTTCTTAGAGGAGGCGACGTAGGAGGAGTCGCAACCTGAATGCGACACCCTGCCTATCACTGTCGAGACACAAAACATGTTTTAAAAATAAATTAAATAGCATGGAATAGGATGTGATCACCACCTAACAAGTTGCCATGAATAGGAAGTAAACTAGGCTAACACTGCTAGGAAAGGAGAGTTGAGAACAAGGCACTTACTGAAGTCGCGACGGGTCTCCCCGTCACGATGATTCTGGTGTCGCGACGCCCAGATAGGGCGCGGATCTACTATCGAGACCCTCGTGCCTATCGCATTCTCTACAGTGCGGGAGAATGCTTGGGTGGACCTTCTTCCTGTCCTCTAGCCAGCCAGAGGACAAGAGCCCCTCGTTCAATATTGCTTAGAGACCTGCCAACATGAAGAAAACAATAAAATAAGCTCTGTTAGACCATATTTAAGTGTAGTATCTATCCAAAAATGAAGTGAAAGGGGAGAGTATGGAGAGAACAAACCTGGGGGTGGTTTTAAACCCCTTGGGTGATGTGAAAACGTAGGAAGAAAAATGAAATGCATTCCTATCTAAAGAACTAAGAAAATGCATGCATGATGAATAATAGGGAAGGAAGGAAAAAGAGCCCCAATGGGGGTGACTCGCTGGCTGCAGTGTGATGTCCTTGAGTGTTGGAGAAGCCTTGGACGTCGCCTCATTAGCCATCAAGCTCCATAGATGAAGAAAGTTGCATGGCTTGGTGAAGAGGATGAGAGGAAATGTGAGGGAATGTGTGAGCCATGAGTTAAGTGTCAAGTCTGGTGGAATTTTGGCAGCACTTAGTGGAAAAAATCGGGGCTCTTCTTCCTCTGAAGAAGAAGGATCCTTATATAGACATGAAAGAGTTTAATCCCGTCACCAAATGATAATGACCCAAAATAATGAGATAAATCAAAGTAAATCCGTGGGTAAGAGTCCTAGGAAGGCTCCAAGGTCCCATGAACCCTCAAACCGCGCATGGGGGTTGTGGGGGTTGCTTAAAGATGAAGATAAGGCCATTGGAGGATAAATAGGAGGTGGTTGCGGAGGCTAGCGCATGCAGATCATGTCGCGACGGGTCGTAGGGGCGCGAAAATGATATTCGCGACGGCCAGGATGGTCGCGACCCTAAGGGCACGTGCATGGATATGCATGTGCTGTCGCGACGGTCAAAGGGGGCGCGACAAAAATAACGCGACGCCCCGATCCATCGCGTTCAACAAAATCGATTATCTTGGGATTTTTGACTAATTATTTGAAAGAATAATCAATTAATGAGGCAATAGGACTCTTAAAAAGATAATTAGAAGGATATTGTGAAAAATGGGCTTTTAGTGGGCTCATAACATGGCTAAGGATGGGCTCAAGGTGAATGACCAACTTGGGGCTCATTAAGAGAATAAGAAATAATGTTCAACTTATGGGCCAAAATCGGGTGTCTACAGTCGCGACTTAGGTTAGAAGGCGACGGGGGAAGCGTCGCGATCTGGGTCGCAACAAGGACCTTGTTGCAACCATAGATAGAGGTCTGGGTATTTACCCGAGGCCTTCACAAACCCCAACAGAAAACCAGGTGATCAGAAGGCGATGGTCACCCTGTCGTAACTAGAACGCGACAAGGTGTGCGTCGCTACTAGACTAGAAGGCGAGAGGGGCCATGTCACATTCTGGGTCGTGACAAGGACCTTGTCATGACCACAGACAGAGACTTGGGTGTCTACCCGAGGCCTTCAAAAACACCTCTAAATGGCAAATGCAGTGTGCACAAAGGGAGGGGAATATGAAGAATAGTCAAAACACATGCTAGAAGTACAAACCACCCTCAATCACACCCATGCATACCAAAGTGAAGGAACTACGCTCATGAAACCTCACATGCGCACATGATCATAAACCCTCTAAACCCCAACCCCATTCAAGCTCAAAGGAATCAAACATGCTTCCACACACACTTAGTATGGATTCTACAAGGCTTGGAGAAGGAATTGGAGGCCCTAGCATGATAGAACTAGGGGAAAGGTTGAGAGTCCCTGCCTCAAAAAGAAGAGCCAACCCATTGGGGTCTTCTCGTGTAAGTGGCCACCTACTCCTCGCTCCAAGCTCCATGCTCACGTCATCCACGAGCAACGTCTGGCGTCCTACATGCGAGGAAGATCCACCCTCGTCAAGCTCCACCACGTCGAGAATAAGAACCACCAAGAATACCTCCACATCCAAACCTTAGACAGAAGGGAGGAAGGGAAGAGGAGAAGAAGGAGAAAAGGAAAAGAGGGAGGGAGATCTGATGGCCTTGCCTATATAGGCCACAGATCTGAGAATGCGACAGCCAACCCATCGCGTTCACTAATGAACATGATAGAGATCTTGTCGCTATCCCAAAACCCTGGTCAGACCCGACAATTGGAACCTCCACGTGTCACCCTCGCAGGCCTGCCACCTTGAACGTGACGACTGGCATGACGCCTTCAAGTGACATGCGGCACGACACATGTTCCAAGTGTTTCGATAGCAAGATGACAAAAGGGCATGCAATGGCCAGAAACTTTCAGAAGGTGAACGCGACGGGAAGGCCGTCGCGTTCCTAACTTGAACGCGATAGCCATACTGTCGCCTTCAGAAGGCGACGACTCGATACATCGCTACTTTCAACAGAGGGTGGCCGACCAATGAAACGGGATGTTATATATATATATATATATATATATATATATATATATATATATGGTCAAATCAAATTTAAAGACTCCAAAACACAAAAAATGCTACCTTCAGGCAATGTAATCTATATATATCTCATATAGGCACCGTCGATTGCACATTTGTTTGCATATCTTTTATCGGTTGTCTCTTATTTCGGCCAGAAGGCTCCTTTTCTTGGTGATTAATCAAGGGTTTTCTCCCCCAAAATGGTGATGCAATCAACATCTTTGCGTTTAAGCGATGATGGGTCTTTGGTCCTGACTCGACACCTATTCATTCGACAAAGTCAGACGGTGCGCATATGAGACCTAAAGTCCTCGGACCCTCGGAGGTAGAACAAATTGTCACTTGTGTGACTGGTACGCCTGCACTTTATAATTGTAGATTCATCTCCCATTGGCAACTTGCTATCAGTATGCCCAATGATACTTGGATTTACAATACACATATGCCCACACATTAAAAAACATAGGGTTATATATCTCCATATTTTAAAAAGGGAAAAAAATCACATCCCACATCAATTAATTATCATTATTCTATTATATCCTGTTAATTATATTTGCTTAGTTAATCTCATTCGAGCCAATGAAGAATTAGTACTCCCTATTGGGCTTCTCTTACGAAGCTCACTCCCTCCTACTCCCCTTCTCAGGTGAGGGTTCGCAGTGCCGTCAGGAGCTCCCTAGGGTGGAGGACTAGTTCCTCTGCGTCCTTCCAACAATTATTTTCCCATCGATTTGGTGTCACCCTTAGGGTATGCCCCACGTTTGTACTTCCCTTTTGGTATTATACTTATTCTTGAGATATAAAGACAGTAATTGACTTTGCAGCTTGAACTTTTACTATTCATGTTACAATTATTTGCTTTCCCTACTTACTCTATCAGGATCTTTCTAACCCTTCTTGGTCTTTAAATTCGTGGGTGGCAATTCAAGTGTTGGATACTTGGAGGGTTTCTCGGTGTCAGATTCTTGGGTTGTTACAGTCTAAATAAAAGAGTAAAAAAATGGAAAAATTAATTATAGGTCCATGTCAGAGGGGGGACCTTAACTGCAGGTCCCTGTAAAAAATGCCTGCATAAAAACGTCCAACAGTTTTTAGGGATGTTAATTTCTAGTCTCTATTTTATTGGGATCTGTACTGACAGTTAGAGACTAACGCTTTCTATCTTCTGATTGCAGTTAACTATTACCTTAAAGCCTTTTAACTCATACTTTAACACTTTTTAAGTTACACTTTAAATCATATCAATAGTTACTTTTAATCACATAACTTTAACTGATTTCCTCTTATTCTTTAACAAGTTTGTTCTTCTACTTTAACTGATTTCTTCGCCTACTTTAACACACTACAACTGCTACTTTAACAGACTATAACTACTATTTTAACACACCGTAACTACTATTTTAACAGACAAAACACTTTAATTGGTTTCCTCTTATTTTTTAATAGATTTTCTCTTCATAAACAAGTTTACTCTTCTACTTTAACTGGTTTCCTCTCTTACTTTAAAACCTTCAAACTTAGACATTAAGTTATACCAAAAGTGACTAAGTCTCACATATTTTAACTCACAATCACACATATTTTAATGACTTTAAACTCTTACTTTAACACCTTCAAACACTTACTTTAACGTCTTTAAACTTAAACTTTAATTTATGTCAATAGTTACTTTAACTCAACTATCACACATACTTTACCAACTCTAAACTCTTACTTTATCGCCTTAGAACGTAGACTTTAAGTCATGTTAACAATGACTTCAAGTCCTACACATTTTAACTAACTGTCATACATACTTATAACGTCTTCGAACTCTTACTTTAATACCTTCAAATTTAGACTTTAAGTCATGTCAATAGTTACATTTTAAATCATATTAACAGTTACTTTAAATTTTACATAGTTTAATTCATTGTCACACATACTTTAACAAATTTGAACTCTTACTTTAACATCCTAGAACTTAGACTTTAAGTCATGCAAACAATTACACTCTAGATCATATTAACAGTTACTTTAATCCCACATGCTTTAACTCACTGTCACACATATTTTAACAACTTCAACTCTTATTTTAACGCCTTAGAATTTAGATTTTAAGTGTTATTAAAGTATAAACACATTGATCATACATATTTGATGTCACAAAAATAGAAGGAAAATAGAAAAGGAAAAAAAAAAGAAGACATAAACTGTCTTTTCAGAGATTAATTGATAGAGTCCACCAAAAGGAGAGACTGTTTGGGACATCATTTTCTTTCGGAGACCAGAAAATAAGTCCTCCCTTTGATAGGAGCTTATAATTAATTTGCCACATAGAAATCTGTCTAAGAAAAATACCCAAAAAAATTAATCAAAACATCCTTTGTGAAATAAAGTATAATTTCGGTGAAAGATCTTTGGGGTTTGGACCTAGAGATCTTATATGATAATTCTTATGTGGAGACAACTTTAAGCATAGATGTTATGATACTAATTTTTTATGGATCATAAAATAAATATGGCATTTTAATATTTTATATATATATATTGAAAAATAATTAGAAGATAGTACGGAAATACGTTCACACACGTTTCGTGAGAAAAGGATGTACACTCGAGCAGTGTAGCGCGCGGTTACATCCTTTGGAATTCTTCTCTAAAGTCCTGCAATATTAAAATCGGACGAACCATAAATGGGCTTAAAGGCAGGCCAGACTTGGGCCGAAGATCCACGCTCCACCACGCGCCTACGCTGAGCCCATCGAGCCACCTCTAATCTAATAGTTGAAATACTAATTTTTGGATCTTGTTGAGATATTATACATATATATGTATATATATATCACATCTATGAGAATTATAATAAGCACTTCTAACATATCTAAATGGTGGTATTTTTGTAGTTCCTATTTTTATACAAGTGAAAGATGTAATAAAACGTGCATTAAAAGATCAAAGATATCTTTAGAATATAAAATAATATAGTAGTTTACATGGTGATATATATATATTAGAGAGAGATAGAGAGACATAACTATTCTTATTTTTTTGGGCCTGTGAACTCCATTTTTTATGCACTCAATCCGATCATGATATTATCCAGATCCTAGTTTACCTGGATGTACATGGAACTCATCCTCTCTCCTCTCCCCTGCCACATCCCCAGTATCGATCTCCGAAGAGGACTCGAAGCCCACATCCGCGCCGTCGTATATATGTGCTCGTCGGCGAGGCCTCCACGGGGACGAGCTACCCAAACAGGCCATGGAACTCCCATGCACCGCCCACGCCTTATTCTCCATCCTCCTCGTCCTCATCGGCGCCACTTTCTTCTTCTGCACCTTGGCGTTGTACTTCCTCGCGTGCCTCATAGACGACCAGCGGGACCTGGTTCCCGTCATCCCCATCTCCGGCGGTCTCCTCCCAGGAGAGCTGGCGTCGCTGCCGCCCACCTTTGCTTACTCCGGCGGCAGGACGGGCTCAACAGTCTGCGCCGTGTGCTTGAATCTGTTCGCTGAGGACCAGAGGGTGCGGGGCCTCCCCGGGTGCAACCACTTCTTCCATGCCGGCTGCATAGACGAGTGGCTGCGCCGCAGCGCCACCTGCCCCATCTGCCGTTCTCCGGTGGTCAGGCCCCAGACGTCGAGTTGCCGCTGCCACCGTTTCCTTCTTCATCGTTGCTGCCAGCATTTTCATCATCGCGATTGCCCTCTGCTGAAGCGTACAGGATCCAGGCGGCGGAGCAGGAACTACTAGGGCACAAGACTCTGCTGTTCTCGCGGCCACCGGACGTTGTTTGGAGACATGGTGGACGTCAAGAACGATCTGAGAAAGCCGATGCCTGTCGCGTGGAAGAACAGTCGCAAGTTTCTGTGTAGAGTTCTACAATTGGCCTCTGTTGCATGCAAATTAAGGAGTCTGCAGTTAGTTTCTTGAGAAATATTTACTATGTTTCTGAAGAGAAATAATTGAAGGGAGCCATGCCCCTCCACAGCTCTCCACGTGGAGGGACACGGATGTATTTAATATATTTTTTTATTTTTTTTTATTTTTATCTTCAAATAATACATACAAATATTCATTTAATACACACAAATATTCATTTATTGTACACAAACAGCGATTTAGTACATATAAATAGTATAAAGAATGCACATAAATAGATCTTATTTGTATGTATTCTTATATTATTTGTATGTATTATTATGCTATTTGTGCACTAAATAAGTATTTGTATGTATTATTTGAAGGTAAAAAAATAAATAAATAAAAAATATATTAAATACACTGAGACCCGCACCCCTCCACATGACGCGTTGTGAAGAGACATGGTCCTCCATATCACGCTATGCTCTCGACTAATCGGGAGCATAACATTTCTCATTTTTGAAATAGAACCGATTTATGAACACTTTTTTTACACCAAACTTGACCGAAACTAATAAAAATGTGCTAGATCATCATTTGTCAAAAGCAATGCAGTAAACATTTCATAAAGGAAGGGGTTCGTTAGAAGTTGTGTCAAAAAGAATGTGTTACCAAGTCATTTTCCTTTGAGAAATGCACATGATATATTTTTGGCTTCATTACTCAATACACCAGTGACATATTGTTTCCGTACAATGAGAAGTTATAACTACACTCAAAATATATTTCATTATAAGTATAATAAAACTTAATATGGTTTCAATCCTTTGTTTTATACAATTCCCCAGGTTACACAAACCCGACATGTTCTATTTTTCATAGACTAGTGCTTAAAGACACTTTGGAGAATAAAAATATCCATAGCATTCATGAATTTATGATTATCTACGTCTCCGGTTCTCGGAACTGATCGGAAGGGCTTTTCGTGGATTTTTATATAAGTTGGGCTTTATTGTGAGTAGTAGAAACGAATTCATTAATTATCTTGTCATACCTTGATACCTACATTAGAAATATAAAAGTTTAGAGACAGACTGTTGTGGGAGTCAAAAATGTGATAGACTTCTGAACAGTCCGTGTCAGAAGTTTCGGGTTCATTGTTATGATATAATAACAAACATTCACGTTGCTGACATCAGAAAATAATCTAAAGGATAGAAGGGTACATATTTGATTGAAAATGGAAATTTTAAATCTACTGGGTGAAACGTCCTTAAAATATGCTTCTTACATTAACCATATGCTTCTCAATTATTACGTACGTAAAGGAGACAAAAATCTTACCATCAATTAATTAGCTGCGATTTCGATCGCTTCTGGCCAAATTAATTTGATTAAAATATCTCTAGAGAAATATTATTGAACCATCTTCTATAAAAGAGAAATATTTAGTGCCAAAGATGATGTGAATTGTCCTCCAAGTAATTCTATTGGTTGAAAAAAATGAGAAATTTTTTTTGTCAAATTTTCAACCAATAAAATTGTTTGAAGGGCAATCCATATTAACACCTTAACATCCTCTTTGAAAGTCATTAAATATTTCTTGTGGATGTGTTTTCTTGTTTGAGCTGAAGCCAAACGGGTCTCCACTAAGAGAAGAGAGGGAAGACGGTCTCCGATGCGGACGATGACCTACAAAACTCAAAAGAGGAGGGAACCCTCCGATGCCTAAGTCAGTTGAGACTGTGGAAAGCAGGAGAGGAAGGTTCGTTGGTGTGTGCTTCGCGCGTCGGCGAGTGTGTATGTAGAAGGTTGCGTCCCATTGCATGGGGATTATCTGTGCCCTTTTATAGGTGGGGGAGATAAAAGATCTGGATGCTTATAGGTGGGGATTACCTGTGCCCTTTTAAAGCCGGAGCCTCAGAACACTACCAGCAACATGGAAACTCGTCGCTCTGCTAATAATCGATTGACCGCCGATCAATCGATTATTACATAGATGCGACCCTCCTGGCACCATTGCCAGGACACGGCCACGAAGGTGTCACCTTCGGTCACTAAACGTGTGGGGGGGGGGGGGGGGGGGGGGAGGGACCAGCCGTGTTCCCTACCAGAAGGTCCTAAGGCAAGGCCTATCCTGGGGCACATGCCGACACACAACCAGACCCACGGAAACACCAGAGGCGATACAGGCACTGTCGCGACCCCCAAGGCCGTCACGACACCATCGCGACAGGGGAGGGCACCGCGACAGCCTTATCGCGACAGGGCAAGGCGTCGCAACAGCAAACACTGTCGCGATCCGGAACCGCGTCGCGACAGCAACCTTGTCGCGATCGGGAAGCCCGTCGCGACAGCCTTATCGCGACCACCAACCGCGTTGCGATAAGGTTGAGCCCGACCGGGCCGACGCCTCCTCTGATGTCGCGACGCGCCAAGCCATCGCGACACCAGTAGGGAGGCAAACCAACGGGATCCTCAATCCCGGGCCACCCACAAACCATACAAACACACCACAAGGGAGAGGGGAGCATGGGGAAAGCAGTAAAGCTATCTATAAACCCCGAGGGGCTGCCAATCCACCTGGATCGGAAAGGGAACAAGAAATCCCTACCTCACACGAAGAACCGAACCCAGGAAGGGCCTTCACGACGCACGACCACCTCCTCCTCGCTCCACGACGCCGCTCCCATGCTCCACCACGAGCCGTCGGCCGCTCCACGCCTGGATCGCCGGAGGGGAGCCTCCCCATCACCGGAGAAGAGTGGAAAGGGAAGAAGAGGAGAGAGAGGGGAAAGGGGTAGCCGGCCAGCACCTTAAGCCCCCGGCACCCAGAACGTGACGGCCCGCCCCGTCGCGTTACGAACCTTAACGCGACGGGTCAACGAAGCGCGACAAGAATGAGCCCCCCAAGGGCTCCGCGACAACACGACAGGCCGTACAGACGATCGACACGATAGAAAGCAGTCGCAACCCGTTGACCGATCGTGACACCAAGACGCGACGAAGACACCGGGCGCGACAACGACGCGACGCACACGCTCGTCGCGACACGGATGACTGTCGCATCAGGCACCTCCGACGCAACACTAACGCGTTGCTCAGCCTGGATGCGTTAGTGGCCAGTCATCCCACGACACCAGACGGAAGCTGGGAAACCAGCTACATCCTTCATAGGACTGCACAGGAGCAAGTCCCCAAACATCAAAAAACAGAAGCTCTAAGGGCTTGGATGACCTAGATGATGTGGGAGGGAGATGAAGATGACTAGATTTGGCTAATTGACAGGACTGACAGACCATGGAGCTAGACCTCGAAGAAACTGGAAGTTGGTGACGATCAAGCAGACGAGCAACATTGAGAGAGAGAGAGAGAGAAAGAGAGCGCTTATAGCTGCAAAGGGATCGAGAAGCTAGGTCGTCTCTCTGGTTATGAAAGGAGAGTTTCTTCCATGCCTCTCGGGAGTCCAGATCGTCTCGCCCCCCCCCGCAGGAGGGGGGCCGGTCAGTACACAGGGGACCTAAATTAATAATAAATGGAAAAGGGTTAGGATAATCATCAATTTGCCAATAATTATCCTAAAAAGGAGCCATCATCCCATCCTAACCCATTGCCCACAAAATTAGACCTCTCCCCAATCTTATTAGGTGGATAAAGGCTAGAGAATAGGGAGATAAACATGGAATTTCGTAGTTTGAAGGGAGAGAAGAGTTGTAAAAGAATAGGACTCTTAAACTAGCTAATACACCCCCCAATTCGTCCCTACCAACTCTTAATTCATTGCTGGAGCTTTGGAGGACGAGGAGAGGAGCTGTGGGTGAGAGGAGCAAGGAGAAGGAGCTTGGAGAAAGAAAGGATTTCATCATCTTCTTCGTCTTAAACCCTAGGAGTCTTTACAGCGTGAAAAGTTAGGCAATCTCTCAAGCTAAATCTAATTAAACTCAACCCTAGGTAGACCTTGATCCCCTCTATCAAAGCCCCATGTTTGCCCCAATTTTTGTTGTGCCATGAAGGAGTATTTAATGCTCCAATCTCTGTCATCATCATGTACCCGAACCAACTTGTTTGCCTTCAATCCATGTATATACTCTATTTCATGCCTTGCAAATTTTATCATATATACTCATGATGCTAGGCTTCGAATGATTCTATTTCCCCCAATTTCCATCTTGCATCCTATGCGAATTAATTCGGAGTCCATGACTGTGCATGTTTTATGTCACCGAAATGTAACTTAATTAAAGCATGCCCATTACTTGTCTATTTTATAATTTCTCATGCTTGCAGTTACCCCTACATGTCTAGTTTCGTTTAAAATTAGTTTCATAATTTTTGGACATTCCGGTGATTTTATATGGATTTTTGAATAACCTTGTAACAAGCCATAGAAGGATGGACCGAGACCTAAATTGGGATGTTTTGCCTTTTTGGGTTTGGGCCTGTAGTACCCCGAAAAATTTATTAATTAAAAATTATAGATAAATTGAAATTTTATCAATTAATAAATTCAACTAGTTAAAAGGTACGTATTATTATCACATGCATATAAACTCATATGAAAATTCTGTAAAAATAATAATTATACTTTAAATAATATTCTCTAATGACCCATCATGAAATTTGGGCACATAAAAATTTTTTAGACCAAGTTTAAGAATTTACGCGACTTATTATCGTAATTAAGGAATAAGTCGAAGAACCCATTATTTTATGAGCCAAAGTGGATTATAAATTAATAAATATATGGATAGACTTTAATAATATGGGATGATAACCCATTATGTTATTTGGACCAATGGACAATCTTAGCCCATAAATAAATTATCTAATAAAAGGATAATTAAAAATTCATTAAGTAAAGTAAGTACATGGGTTCTACAATTTAGCTCACACGAGTTATTGGGCCAAGGGTAAGAGCCCAAATGATGAAGATTAGAAATATTGACATAAATAATATTTAATCGAATTAAAAATATAAAATTACTTGAATACATGTGATAAATAGATTTACATAAGAATAAAGGGTGAATAATTGGAATTAAATCAATACCCATTAAGTTAAATTGGTAATGAGTTTTATTAATGGACCTAACATGAATTGTTGGGCCCAAATGAGAAGAGTCCATCATGAGATGGGAAGTAATTAGGCTAAATTCGTACATAAAAATAGTAATAATAGAAAAGGGTTAAGATAACGACTATTTTAACTCTTACTTATCTTAAAAAGAGTCTCCATCCCATCCTAACACATTAGCCACGAAATTAGATCTCTTCCTAAACCATTAGTGGATAAATGCTAGAATATGAGAGATAAATGTGAAAATTCGGAGTTAATTAATAAATAAATTAAAAAGGGGTATGATAAATACTAAAAAGGGTTATAAACATCCTAAAAAGAGTCATAATCATATCCTAAACTATTACCCAGGAATTTAGACTTCTCCCCAAGCCTATTAGGTAGATAAAGGCAAGAAATAAGGGGATAAATAAGGAAAAATTAAGAGTTTGAAGGGAAAGATGAGTTTTAAGAAATTAGGACTCTTAAACCAAGCCATACACACACTAATTTGACCCTACCACCCCATAGATCATTTCTGAAGCTCTAGGGGACGAAGAGAGGAGTTGAGGACGAGAGGAGCAAGAAGGAAGGAGCTTGGAGCAAGAGGATTTCCTTCTACCTCATCTTCAAGCCCTAGGATTTCTTAAACGTGTGAAAGGTAGGCAATCTCTCAAGCCAAATTCGTGTAAAAATTATCCTAAGAAGATTTCATGATCCCGAGCAAAAGCCCTTTGGTTTTTCTCCATTTTGATCTTCTATGAGGGAGAATTAATTCCTTGAAGTTCTATCATATCCATGTTCCCGAACCTTCATGATTGCTTTCAAACCTCGTGTATACTTGCTCTCTTACCATGATAAAATTCTCATATATACTAGATCGCATTAGCTTTCAAACGCCTCTAGTTTCGCTCTATTTTGATCTCCCATGAGGGAGAATTAATTCTTTGAATCTCTGTCAGATCCATGCACCCGACTCTTCATGTTTGCTTATGAACCTCGTGCATACTTAGCTTCATACCATGAGCAAATTCTCTTAAATACTACATCATGTTAGCTTTCGAACGCCCCTAGTTTCAAATTTTTTCATCATGTATCCATTGTTAATTAATTTGTTGAACCTTAACTGTGCATGTTTAGGTCATAAAAATGTCACCCGATCAAAGCATACCTAAACATTGTCTATTTTCAAATTAACTGTACAAATTGATAGATCTATGTGTCTATTTTTATTTAAAACTAGTTTCGTGATTTTTGGATCATCGTGCGATTTTATATTGAATTTACAAATACCCTGTATCAAACAGGATCTGCCCTAGAAAAATAGAAAAAGGGTCGGACCCTTCTGATATCACGACGGCGCGACCCGCCGCGATATCAGCCGGGTCGCGCCCCGCTGTCACATCGCGTTAAGAACGTGGCGACCTAAGCCGCCGTGATTTGCACCCCGAACAGAGCCAGACTGGCCGATTCACTTGTTGCGCCCAGCCGCCTTGTCGCGACCTGGAGTCGCGACGGGTACCCCCGTCGCGTTAACAGAAAAATAGCAAGAACCCGAAATTTGCTTATATACCCTTGCTCTACTTGCTAATTAGCCATTGTTTAGCCTTAATTAAACATTGTTATTCATAATTTGATCTGAATAAATATTAATGTGCAATAAATTGCATGAATCTAATTAATTTAAAAGCTTTGTGCACAATCCATCATGCTCTTTTGATTTCATACACTTGCACACACTTAACCATCATGTTGCCATTAAACCTTAGTAAATTACTCAATAATGTATCTGGTAATTAAGTGAAACTAATTACCTAATTTCCCTATTATTTAAATGACACTTGTCTTCATTTTATTCGCGTGATTTGTACACCATTATCGCGTCCCTCTGCCTTCGAGCACTCGGGGCAAGACGTACAACGTTTCGTTACACACTTTCTCTTTACATGGACCACCTCTCCATTGGGAATACTCTCGACTGGACCAGGGACTCCTTGTCAAAGCCTCCGTAAGTCTTCTTGGCTTTGGCGCACGTCCTTAGCCGACGAGCTGGTTGTACCTTTAAATCCCTCTACACTTTTAGGGATCAATATGATCCAAAATGGCCTTAGTGGATTCTCTCTTATCTTGTGATCACGCCGGACCATCTAGCCTGTGTTCGTAGCACGGCTAGTGGGGTAGATGTGACTTCTACCAGACTGCCGGTACTGTACAACTGTTACTATCGTGGTTTATCGTTGTTTTATGATTATACCCCTATCTCATCTACTATCCTTGTACTCTCATCTATTCATGTTCACTCTACTATCTCGTCTATTCATCTAGTACTCTCTTGAGACTCTTGAGCTGTTGTGGCTCCTATTGCTTGTACTATACATGACTGTCTAGCACCATAATATGGGTCCGGTGACCCAACTGACTCGAATGCCTACAATGCAGGGCACGGAGAGTGTCCGAGGGGCTCCAATCTAGTCCTGGGGGTAGAGAGCCACCCGAAAATACCTGCAGGGGCTATTAACGGTGTTCTGCATTGCACTGGTTATGACTATCTCTACATTGGCTAGACATCTAACTGTTATACAGTAGTCTGAGGAGTTCAGACATACTGTACTATCATGAAACGATTACTGTCCCAAAGTGATTATTGTCGTACTCGACTAGTGCACCGTGGTGCAACCATACACGTTATCTCATTACATGTTATCTCTTTACACGCTATTTCTTTACATGCAATCTCGTTACACGCTATCTTGATATACAAGCTATCTCGTTACACGCACCTTGATACAAGCTATCCTATTATATGTCATTTTGATACACATTATCTTGTTATACACTATCTTGTTACACGCTATCTCGTTATGTTGTCATCCTGATTTTGCAATACTCTTGAGAAATGTATTATCGATCACTTGTTATTTTGTACTATTACTCTCTTGACTATACATGATCGTTCTCTCTAGTTAACCTGCATTACAAGACATTAATCACTTAAAGCATGCTTGTTTACACGAGATATTAAGTCCTATTGAGCGTTATCGCTCACCCTTCGTTATTTGTTATTGTGTTTTCATGTAAGTCGAATGATGACCTTACTCACAACAACGGGATTGGACTGGAGTGATGAGCGACCTGGAGTCATAGCGATGGATTATTCCCAGTACCCTAGAGTTAGTTTAGTTAGTTGCTTGGTTATCATTTCCAAATGTAATAAAGTCATTGAGCCATATGTTTTGGCTCTAAATTAGTGGCTGTAATAGTTTAGATGAATTATCAATAAAATGATGAGTTTTATTGTAATTATTGTTCATTAGTTGCTCTGATATTTGCGAATGTATGCGTAATTTACGTTACCATACATGTTGTTCATGCCTCCCCGATTTATTCCGCTGCTAAATTGGCGGGGCATGACAGTTGGTATCAGAGCCTAGGATGTCCTTATTAAAATATTTTAAGTCTAGGATGTTCTAGGTGAACTACCCTGACACGTGTCTAAGTCAACCATCATACCTATGTGAGAATTGGGTAGAACCATAGTTAAGATCTGAATACATTTATCTATATATATAAGTATCAACTTGGCAATACTTTAAGCACCCAAAGTCTAAAAAAAGAAATAAATTAAATGTTATTGCTCGCAGGAGATTAGTGGAGATGGCAGACAAGCGTGCCCCAATGCGGGACTTGCAAAGAACCATACAGGGGTTAACTTAAGCCCTTAACAACGTGATTCAAGCAGGAGCAAGAAATATTCCGAGTAAATTGGTAGTCGTATCATATCATATGAATTTGGGGACCAAATTCTATTTAAGTGGGGGAAGATGTAGTATCCCGAAAAAATCATTAATTAAAAATTATAGATAAATTGAAAATTTATCAATTAATAAATTCAACTAGTTAAAAGGTACGCATTATTATCACATGCGTATAAACCCATATGAAAATTTCGTAAAAATAATAATTATACTTTAAATAATATTCTCTAATGACCCATCATGAAATTTGGGCACAGAAAAATCGTTTAGACTAAGTTTAAGAATTTACGTAACTTATTATCGTAATTAAGGAATAAGTCGAAGAACCCATTATTTTATGAGCCAAAGTGGATTATAAATTAAAATAAACATATGGGTAGATTTTAAATAATATGGGATGATAACCGATTATGTTATTTGGACCAATGGACAATCTTGGCCCATGAATAAATTCTCTAATAAAAGGATAATTAAAAATCTATTAAGTAAAGTAAGTACATGGGTTGTACAATTTAGCTCACACTAGTTATTGGGCCAGGGTAAGAGCCCCAATGATGAAGATTAGAAATATTGACATAAATAATATTTAATCGAATTAAAAATAAAAATTACTTGAATAAGTGTGATAAATAGATTTACATAAGAATAAGGGTGAATAATTGGAATTAAATCAATACCCATTAAGTTAAATTGGTAATGGGTTTTATTAATGGACCTAACATGAATTGTTGGGCCCAAATGAGAAGAGCCCATCATGAGATGGGAAGTAATTAGGCTAAATTCGTACATAAAAATAGTAATAAATAGAAAATGGTTAAGATAATGACTATTTTAACTCTTACTTATCTTAAAAAGAGTCTCCATCCCATCCTAACATATTAGCCACGAAATTAGATCTCTTCCTAAGCCAATTAGTGGATAAATGCTAGAATATGAGAGATAAATGTGAAAATTTGGAGTTAATTAATAAATAAATTAAAAAGGGGTAAGATAAATACTAAAAAGGGTTATAAACATCCTAAAAAGAGTCCTAATCCTATCCTAAACTATTACGCAGGAATTTAGACTTCTCCCCGAGCCTATTAGGTAGATAAAGGCAAGAAATAAGGGGATAAATAAGGAAAAATTAAGAGTTTGAAGGGGAAGAGGAGTTTTAAGAAAGTATGACTCTTAAACCAAGCCATACACACACTAATTCGACCCTACCACCCCATAGATCATTGCTGAAGCTCTAGGGGACGAAGAGAGGAGTTGAGGACGAGAGGAGCAAGAAGGAAGGAGCTTGGAGCAAGAGGATTTCCTTCTACCTCGTCTTCAAGCCCTAGGATTTCTTAAACGCGTGAAAGGTAGACAATCTCTCAAGCCAAATTCGTGTAAAAATTACCCTAAGAAGACTTCATGATCCCGAGCAAAAGCCCTTTAGTTTCGCTCCATTTTGATCTTCCATGAGGGAGAATTAATCCCTTGAAGTTCTATCAGATCCATGTTCCCGAGCCTTCATGATTGCTTTCAAACCTCGTGTATACTTGCTCTCTTACATGATAAAATTCTCATATATACTATATCGTATTAGCTTTCAAACGCCCCTAGGTTCGCTCTATTTTGATCTTCCATGAGGGATAATTAATTCTTTGAATCTCTGTCAGATCCATGCACCCGACCCTTCATGTTTGCTTATGAACCTCGTGCATACTTAGCTTCATTCTATGAGCAAATTCTCTTAAATACTACATCATGTTAGCTTTCGAATGCCCCTAGTTTCAAAAATTTTCATCATGTATCCATTGTTAATTAATTCGTTGAACCTTAACTGTGCATGTTTAGGTCACAGAAATGTCACCTGATCAAAGCATACCTAAACCTTGTCTATTTTAAAATTAACTATACAGATTGATAGATCTATGTGTCTATTTTCATTTAAAACTAGTTTCGTGATTTTTAAATCATCGTGCGATTTTATATTGAATTTACAAGTACCCTATATCAAACAGGATTTGCCCTAGAAAAATAGAAAAAGGGCCGGACTCTTCTGATATCGCGACGACGCGACCCGTCGCGATATCAGCCAGGTCGCGCCCCGCTGTCACGTCATGTTAAGAACGCGGCGACCTAAGCCGCCGTGATTTGCACCCCGAACCGAGCCAGACCAGCCGATTCGCTTGTCGCGCCCAGCCGCCTTGTCGCGACCTGGAGTCGCGACGGGTACCCCCGTCGCGTTAACAAAAAAAGAGCAAGAACCTGAAATTTGCTTATATACCCTTGCTCTACTTGCTAATTAGCCATTGTTTAGCCTTAATTAAACATTGTTATTCATAATTTGATCTGAATAAATATTAATGTGCAATAAATTGCATGAATCTAATTAATTTAAAAGCTTTGTGCACAATCCATCATGCTCTTTTGATTTCATACACTTGCACACACTTAACCATCATGTTGCCATTAAACCTTAGTAAATTACTCAATAATGTATCTGGTAATTAAGTGAAACTAATTACCTAATTTCCCTATTATTTAAATGACACTTGTGTTCGTTTTATTCGCGTGATTTGTACACCGTTATCGCGTCCCTCTGTCTTCGAGCACTCGGGGCAAGACGGACAACGTTTCATTACACACTTTCTCTTGACTTGGACCACCTCTCCATCGGGAATAGTCTCGACTAGACGAGGGACTCATTGTCAAGGCCTCCGTAAGTCTTCTTGGCTTTGGCGCACGTCCTTATCCGACGAGCTGGTTGTACCTTTAAATCCCTCTACACTGTTAGGGATCAATATGATCCAAAATGGCCTTAGTGGATTCTCTCTTATCTTGTGATCACGCCGGACCATCTAGCATGTGTTCGTAGCACGGCTAGTGGGGCAGATGTGACTTCTACCAGACTGTCGGTACCCGACCTGGTACTGTTCAACTGTTACTATCATGGTTTATCGTTGTTTTACGATTATACGCCTATCTCATCTACTATTCTTGTACTCTCATCTATTCACGTTCACTCTACTATCTCGTCTATTCATCTAGTAATCTCTTGAGACTCTTGAGCTGTTGTGGCTCCTATGTTAGAATGTGGAGCCCGAACTCTCTAGCAGATCTGCACAAGGGGTCGAATGCATCAGTCGAATACAGAAGTGAAGCAGTCGAATGCATCAGTCGAATGCATCAGTTGAAGTCAGCAGTCGAATGCATCAGTTGAAGTCATCAGTCAAATGCATCAATCGAATGCTTCAGTTGAATGCATCAGTCGAATGCATCAGTCGAAGTCAGCAGTCGAATGCATCAGTCGAATGCTTCAGTTGAAGTCAGCAGTCGAATGCATCAGTCGACTTATGCAGTGGGAGTTTGTCTGCAGTCGAATGTACATTCGACTGCAGCAGTCGAATTAGTCAAGACTTTCGACTTCTCCTTTCCCAGGTCAGGCGACTTTGCAGTTCTGAGGTGGTTCTGAGTTAGGGACTTTTTTTGTCCATGTGAATCTCGATTATGGTGCCCTAACCTCCCAGTATATAAAGGGGGGGGGGTATATTCTCTTTGTATGTGTTCTGGTTGAAGCATTGGAAAGCTGCTGTGGCTGTGGACATAGGAAGGCTCTTGCCTCCGAACCACGTAAAATCTGGTGTCTGTGTGTTCTTCTTCTCCCTTCTTCTATCTCTTCTCCAAACTCCACGTGTGAGTTGAGTGAGAGAGGGTTGCCGATCGAGGGGTCGATTCCCCAACATCCTATTGCTTGTACTATACATGACTGTCTAGCACCATAATATGGGTCCGGTGACCCTACTAACTCGAATGCCTACAGTGCAGGGCACGGAGTGTGACGGCCCTCATTATACCGGTACGGTTATACCAACCCACATCGGTATAGCAAGAGTCCTCACAGTGGGACATTTACCCAAACGATACATACAGCTGAGATACACGCGAATATACAACAGAGTAGCGGAAGTAAAAGACAACTGTCTCCATTCATTCATCATCCACATTTAACATACATGAAGTTTGCAATTAACAATAAAGAACTAAAAGTTCACATAATTTAAATTGCTGAAATAAAAATACATAATGTCCACACTTATACATTCTTTCCATGATAATTCTAATACAATGTTCAAAGTACATACTATGAAATACACAAATCACAAAGAAGCTCCAAAACTAGCTAATCTCCGCGCTCGGAGTCCGTCTCCACTGTCTCCTCTAAAGGTGCCACGTCACCAACTACACCTGTACGCCGAAGCAAGGAGTGAGTCCAAAGACTCAGCAAGAAACACTACTCATAACATACACGTATAAGTCATAGGGGTTTCTACATGCACATTCAACATTTACAACACATGGCATGCTAATCATTTGAAGGTTTCAACCTATCATGAAAGTTTTACAATTTGATACATGGATCATGCTTTCAGATTTCTAGGAATAAAACTCTACCTATCACATGCTCTCTATTCAATTTACTCATGAGATTTTGTCTTTAAGGATCAAGACATGAGAGTTACCAACATGAACCTTGTGCATATATGAAAGGAAAACACGACTAGCATGGATCCTACATGTTTTTAAACACATACATAGACATTTTCACATGCTTTAAGTTGTTGGTTTCACATGGTTTAATGGTTGTAAACCTACACATGAGAGCTACAATATCGCTTAAGACAAATCATGTGAGTAACCAATCATGCTATTTGCACACGTGCTCATTAATTATCCCTAACATGGATTCTAGGCATTTTTGCACACATACACATGATAATAACAACATGAATTTACTGATTTCACATAGTTTCAGATTTGTCTCACATGGATTTCAACAACATATTTTCACATTTAGAATTTCACATTTTCTTTACACAAGTTTTCTCTTTCACATGGTTACACTTTGCACATACACATTCACATTGTTCACTTACACATTTACACATGGACACATACACATTACACATTTCACATTACACATTTTAGGTGCCGTGACACATAGTCCAAACCACCAAGAAGGACATATACACATCACATTACACATAGACGCCATCTAGGCATTCCAATGGCGACTCTTGGACTGCGCAGACCGGAGAACAAGTCTCCACCCTAACCAGTGGTACTTGTCCACCTCCAGGATTTCCCCCTAATGCCCTTAGGGTCACTTACACACTGAACATTCTCAGGGGGACTTTTCCCCGATACAGTTCCACTGCCCTCTGTGGAAGCAATGTTACACTTGGCACAATTTACACATTTACACATTTTACCGATTTTTTTACACATGGTTTTACACATAGCACTTTTCATCTCACTCACTTTCTCACTCACATGCACATCTCTGTTTTTCCTAACATGGCACTACAGATTTCAGGAGCTTAACACACAGTAATTTCACCATTCAAGTTAGGTTTAAGCACTATCTAATCACATTACGATATCATACGTAGATTTCTATAATTCACATGGAAAATACATAACTTCTTATATACTGGTCCAAATGACCTGAAATTTTAACCACATGCTATTTTCGGGTTCTAGATCATACACTCAAATTTTCAGATTTTTCTGAGCTAAATGGAATTTACAGTAAATAAAACACATATTTAGCATGCTATTCACAACTTAAGTTAACATGGGGTTTAACATATCATGCGATTTTGCCACTTGCTGTTTTAACAGAGATTACTATCATATACATGATCTGAGAATACAGAACTATTCTAAATCATACAATCACAAATCGATCACCACAACCATTCTTGCATGCCTTTCTAGTTATCGAACCGAATTTATTTGCAACTCATGCAAGCAATGGACAATTTATCAAAATTGAGAATACATATACTGATCTACAAATTTTCATGCTCTGACAAAACTAAGGCATTCAGACTAATCCTAGTCATGAAACATGGAATGGCAAGAATTTCAACATTTCATGCTTACACATTCATGGTATAAAATTTCCTACATTCACCATCATACATCACACTCATCCACACACCACAATTGACAATGTACATAGAGTATAGGGTTACCATATATCCTCATCACGGAAACCATACCGAAATTAGTGTATAAGAAGGGCAGAACAGTTCACTGTTCTGTCCAGAGGAACTTGGCGGCAGTCTCTGGCCGCTGACTCGTGGTCAGCGACATGGTCGATGGACGCCAAGCATGATATCGGCGTCCATTGACCTTGCCGTCAATGCAGGTCTGTGCAGAAACACAGACCCGAGCTCTCAAACTTGGGTGAATGGGGGTCTAGGACTCGAGAAAAATCCATAAAATAATAGAAACGACCTAGACACATACGGAACATCATGGATAGGTCACTTGCCTTTTAAAAATTGCACCAAGGGATCTAGGGCTCGGTGAAGCTCTCCTTGGGCTGTCCCAAGAAGCCTCCAAATGAACTCTCCTCCGGGTTCTTGAGCGAGATCCACAGCAAGCCGAGGTCGGGGAAGCCTTCCTCGATGATCTTTCTAGCCTCCAGTTGCAGTGAACGCCGGATCAAGCTTCAGAAGTTCAGATTTTTGGGTGAAAAGGTGGGGTTTTTCTCAGTTTCTCTTAGGGTTTTTCTTTTCTCTTTTCTCCTCTTGCAAGGGTGAAGAGAGGAGTGGGAAGAGGCCATTTCGGGTTCAGACATAAGGAGAGCCTCTCTCCCACTCATAGGGTGACTTGACAGCCTTCAGAGCCGTTGGGGACAGCCCCCCAATGGCTGGCTTTCTTGTTTCTGAAGTTTGCAGCTCTGCTGCGCATGCAGGCCAGAGAGATTGGCGTCCATATCGCTGAACGCCCGGATTAGTGTTGGCGTCCATGTCTGGACGCTGACACCACCTCGACGGCCTGGGGTTGACGCCAAGATGGCCTTCGGCCAGAAGTCTGAAATATGCAGAAAACCATGCCTACCATGCATATATACATGCAATATGTATAAGGTAGTGTATACATACTATCACCATTTAATACATGCATTGTTTATATCTAATATAAGCATATGCACACGTACTGGTACTAATCAATACGTACGTAAATATGTATATACATACACAAGCACAAATATACACACACAATTACAAATAATGCGACGGAAATTCGAGGGCCTTACACGGAGAGTGTCCGAGGGGCTCCAATCTAGTCCTGGGGGCAGAGAGCCACCCGAAAATACCTGCAGGGGCTATTAACGGTGTTCTGCATTGCACCAGTTCTGACTATCTCTACATTGGCTAGACATCTAACTGTTATACAGTAGTCTGAGGAGTTCAGACATACTGTACTATCGTGAAACGGCTACCGTCCCAAACTGACTATTGTCGTACTCGACTAGTGCACCGTGGTGCAACCATACACGTTATCTCATTACATGTTATCTCTTTACACGCTATCTCTTTACATGCAATCTCATTACACGCTATCTTGATATACAAGCTATCTCGTTACACAACACCTTGATACAAGCTATCCTATTACATTTCATTTTGATACACGTTATCTTGTTATACACTATCTTGTTACACGCTATTTCGTTATGTTGTCATCCTGATTTTGCAATACTCTTAAGAAATGTATTATCGATCACTTGTTATCTTGTACTATTACTCTCTTGACTATACATGATCGTTCTCTCTAGTTAACCTGCATTACAAGACATTAATCACTTAAAGCATACTTGTTTACACGAGATATTAAGTCCTACTGAGCGTTATCGCTCACCCTTCGTTATTTGTTATTGTGTTTTCAGGTAAGTCGAATGATGACCTTACTCACAACAACGAGATTGGACTGGAGTGATGAGCGACCTGGAGTCATAGCGACGGATTATTCCCAGTACCCTAGAGTTAGTTTAGTTAGTTGCTTAGTTATCATTTCCAAATGTAATAAAGTCATTGAGTCCTATGTTTTGGCTCTAAATTAGTGGTTGTAATAGTTTAGATGAAGTATCAATAAAATGATGAGTTTTATTGTAATTATTGTTCATTAGTTGCTCTGATATTTGCGAATGTATGTGCAATTTACGTTACCATACACGTTGTTCATGCCTCCCCGATTTATTCCGCTGCTAAATTGGCGGGGCATGACAGGGCCGCCCTTCTGAAATTACGACGGCCCGAGCCGTCGTGATCTCAGAAGAGTCGCGACCGGTCGGACCACCGCGTCATGAACGCGATGGCTTGAGCCATCGCCGTTTCACCCCGCCATCGTCAACCTGGCCCGGTTCAACAGAACGCAGCTGGTCCTAACGTCGAGACTTGAAACCCCGTCGCGATTTTAAAATTTAGGCCATAACCCTTATTTCCTCTATACCCCTATTATTTATGCCATATAACCCCTGTTTAACCTTAATTATGTACTGTTCTGAACAGTATTGATCTTTTTATTAATATTTGGTAAAAATTACACGAAAATCCATTAATTAAAAGCCATGTGCACGATTATTCATGCTCTCATCATTTCTTTACACTTGCACACACTAAACATTAATAATTGCCATGAGACCTTATTAAATTACTCAATAATCTATCTAATAAAGTGTAATTATTGACTAAATTTCCCAATTATTTTAATAACACTTGTCTTCATTTTATGCGCGAGTTTTGCATACCATTATTACGTCCCTCTGCCTTCGAGCACTCGAGGCAAGACGGACACTTGTTTTATACACACTTCTTTCTTGACATGGACCACCTCTCTGTTGGGAATACTCCTAACAGGATCAGGGACTCCTTATCAAGGCCTTCGTAAGTCATTTTAGATTTAGCAGACGTCCATTGTCGACGAGCTGGTTGTACCCTTAAAACCCTTTACACCTTAGGGATCAGCATGATCCAACGGCCTTAGTGTGTTCTCTCTTACCTTGGGATCACACCGAACCTCTGGTCTGTGTCATGGCACGGCTAGTGGGCGGACGTGACTTCTACTGGACTCCCGGCAAACGACCTAGTGTTGTGCAACTGTTACTCTTGCCTGTTTATCATTGTTTTACGATTATGTCCCTATTCTCAGCTATTATCTCTATGTTCTCATCTATTCGTCAATTACTCTCATCTTTTCTTGGTACTCTATTTGGCCATACAACTGATTGTCTAAGATAAGAAACATAACTTATGCCAGGAAAAAGGGCCTGATCTGGTCCTAGGAGGAGCGCCCGAAAAGTGCTATTTGCCCAGGGGAGTTAAAATAATTAGGATGTCAGCATACATCCAGTATCATTATACTATCAAGATTTAATCTATGACAATCAGTTCAAGTGCAATCGTTACAAGTGCTATCGTTACTAGTGCACCGTTGTGCAACTTTACGTGATATTTCGTTACATGGCCAATCCGTTATCATGTTTATTGTGCTATACTCTCATAAACGTGCTATTGTTATTGTTATCATCGCTCTATTGTCCATACATAACTATTCCCTCTAGTTATCCTGCCTTTTAAGACATTAATCACTTATACATGTCTGTTTACATGAGATATTAAGTCCTACTGAGCGTTATCGTTCACCCTGCGCTATTTGTTATATGTGTTTCAGGTGAGTCTGATGGAGACTACCACACTCATGAGGAAGGGAACAAGGAGGAATATGAGTGACACTACATTTCGTCAACCCGTGCTTGTTAGTAGTTAGTTAGTCAATATGTATTGTTTTGGATTTGAATAAGTACTCTGGGCCCTAGTTTTGGCTCTGATTAGTGAATGTAATTGTTAGTTGATGAATTATTAATGAAGTTGGATGACATTTGGCTTTATTCCAATTGTGTAATGGTTTGATGTCTATTTATCGCTCTATACTATTTAAATAACTATAATTCCACTCTGATATTCCGCGTCGGGGCATTACAGCCTGCATGCAAGCCGAGAGGCGAGTGCGGATCGTCTCGGCCCCCCGCAGGAGGGGGGGCGGTCAGTACACAATGGGGTTGGGGTTGTCTGGTTTTTTTTTTTAACCCCTGGGTTGTTTTTTTTTACCTAGGGGTTTAACACAAAAACACCTCTCTCTCTCTCTCTTATACATAAACACACATTGACATAACAAATAGACATTGGAGTTGAGTTTAATGCTTAATAGATGAGTTGAGTGGTGCGTACGGGAGGTCAAGCACAAGAATGGTCGATCACTAAGGCCTACAGCATATAACCAAAGACTGCACTTGAGTGGGGATTGGGCTCTTTTTCAATTCTTGTTTCCTTATATCTCACTTGGACTCTTACTTTATGTTGAGCAGTTTTCATAACCAAATAGGATAAGGGGTTTAAGTAAACTTAGGGTCTATTTGATAACCCTTATTGGATCTCTGATGTCTGAAGCGGTCAGACATTAAAGATTCAGATTGTTTGGTAAAGTATCTTAATACATATCTGAAAAGATGTCTTCTGTCTTAAATTACCTCTTAAAAAAAAGTGAGGTTAGGGCACTTTTTTTGTTCAGATCGAGACCGGAGATCCCTGCTCCGCCTCCCCCATCCTCTGCGGCTCCTCCGTCAAGATCCTCGCGAGGGCACCGTGCTCCTCCGCCGATATCCCCATCAGGTTCCTTCGCGGCCTCTACTGCTTTTCCCTCTCGACATGAACACGCTGAGCTCTACCTCCCCCCTCCACTGCTCCTACCTCGACAGGGACCCAAGCTCCTCCGCCTCCCCAACCTCTGCTGCTCCTCCCTCAACAAGGCGCAGAACTCCTCCACTAGATTCTTGATAGGGCGTCGACTCCTCCTCCGAGATCCTAGACAAAGCGCTGACTCCTCTGCCAAGATCCCTGGTGGGTTCCTCCCTGGACTCCGCTGCTCCTCCCTCTTAGCACGAACACGCAGAGATCCACCACCCCCGCCCTCTGTTGCTCCTCTGTTGACAGGTATGCATCATTAATCTTCTCAGAATCATCATCCCGTTTGCCTTCAAGTGATTTCTCTAGCTAGCCAAGGAGGTCATGGGCAGGAAGGCAAGGGTGCCCATTCCTTGTTTGGGGTCGATCAGATCCCGATGGCACTCCCACTATCTATAAAAGAAAGTAAAAAAAAATTAGGGGAGAAATAAAGGCAGGAGCATTATATTTCAGGGTTTAACAGAAAGAGAAGGAGTCGAGCTCCACCTCCCCTAGCCTCATCTGCTCCTCCCTCGACAAGGAGTCGAGCTCCGCATCCCAACCTCATCTGCTGCGTGCAGGTATGTGATTTCTTTTTCCAATTTCAAAAAAGTGTACGCATCTGATTCCATGGTTTTAGGGCAAAACACATTCACATCTTGCATATTTTGCTCCCCATTTGCAACTACAAGAGAGGAGGTATCTACAGAGGATTTGGGGGGTGCTTCCATGGACTATAGGACCTCAGGTGTTTCAAACCATTTTGCCAATGGTACACCTCAATTTCATTTCCATCTTTTATTTTGCCTCTATAATTTATTCTTTAATATGTTGATGCATTACGAACTAAATGGTTATAGACCTCTGAGAATAAAGATCTTGTTCTGTTGCTCACAGTTTTAAATGTGCATGTCTTGATGTTTTACTTGCAGTAGATACCAAATTCATTATGCATGCTTGACTGATTTTCCAAATTTTAGCTACTTAAAGCACTCGGTGTTTTAATCTGAAGCAATGGATCATGCTTATGTACTTCTATTTCTTTATTAACATTTCTGATTAGTGAACACAAATGTTTTGTTGTGGGGGAGGGGACAGTGATATATAATATATTTGGTCGTCAAGCCCTGGGCTTTCTGTGGTTTTGATAGATTTGTTCATCTTTTGGAATATTAACTATATTGTATGTGAATTCATAAAATGCCATTTGATTATTTTCTGGTATTAACAACATCTCTGATTCTAAGTGGAGGACTTTCTATATCTACTGTTTTGTATCTGGTGTTTCATCAAACTAACAGTCTTTTCATGCGCTTGCCTCCATTGTGATATTTGTCAATGTATTGTCATATAAAGTAAGTTTAAACTAAAATTTGATTTTTATTTATTCACAAATTTAAATTTATTTGCCAAATGTAACAAAAACCTTCATTTGAGCTCTCTAAAAAGTTGGCTGAGAAAACAAACAGCATTTGATGTGATTTTATCTCCTAATGTGATCTGCTACATTCTTTCTTTATTTGTTCTAGCTATTGGAGTCCTTTTCTGGTTTGTTCTATGAACATATATATTGGAATCGATGAGCTCCATAGTTTGCATGGGGTTATAGGGATTTCTTTTTAAATCCCTGACAAAAATGTGGAATAAAGAAAATTGTAGAGAGGGAGCTACATGCATCACACCACATGGAGCATGAAGTTTCATATGTATTTTATTTTGATTCTAAGTTCTATCAGAGAAGGGGACATATGGACAAGCTAATGTTTGTTTATGCACATATGTGCCACCCACAAGATCAGATCACTGCAATGTCATAGTGTCCAATGGTAATCTTTGTCTTTATTAGGCAGAAACATTCAACTTGATTGAGAAAGATTTATTCCTAGGAAATTACTGGGAGCATTCTGATTCGAACTCCCCCAACTATAGGTTAAATAATTATGTTACCTTGTCCTCAATCTTTTTCATTACAAGTACCGAACTTTAAGTTATTTTTCTCAAACATAAAGTGATGGTTTTGGCACAAAATATTGGACTCAAGTTTTTTTGTTTTTGTTTATAACGAGGAAATCCCGTCCGTGTGTGCTACATTAAAATAGTAATGCGAGTGTAAGATATGTTTTTATTGTGTTAATGAAAGTATTTAGGATGTGTTTTGATTATGGAAAATGTGTGTTATAGTTGCAGGTTACATTAATTACTGGTTTGAATGTGTTTGTAAGAGAGAGAAGAGGAATTAGAGAGAGAAAGAATAGAGATCCTCGGGCATCCCCCTCTCTGTCACATAAAACCCCCAAATCCATCTCTTCCAATGGGCGGACTTGGAGCAATAAATAAGCACATCTCCACGAAGCGCACATCACACACTCCTGCCTGTGTCTCTGTTTTATGAGAAAAGCTTCTCTCCCTGGTTTCTTTTCATCAGTTGTTAAATCCTGGTTCTCCCCTTCCCCTGTTTTCCTTTTGTGTTGCTCCTTGTGGGTGTGTGTTGTGTTTGTACGTATCTGTAACCTAAAGCTTAAAGCATCTTATGTCTTTTGCATTCGGAAGTTGCATTTCCAAACTTCGAAACTGAAAACAATATCTTGTGCGCAGAAACTCCTGGCAAAATATGGATCGCTGGTTTCTGTGCTTTCAGTAGTTGTGCTGTTCGTCTACCTGGTTGCAAGCCCTTCAAAATCTAGTGCTAGGCATATGGAAAAAGGTTCATAGGGAATAATTGTCTAAGGAGAAGGGAATACTTCATAGGGAAAAAGGTTCCTGATCTAATCTGTTAATCTCATTGTAGGTGTTTGAATACGTATATACGCTTGCTAGGCATATGTCTATGTCGTTTTATCTGCAAAAGGATGTGTTGGCTCAAAATCGAAGACATCTGAAAACAATAATTGTCTTAAGGCCAAGGTAACCTAAAGCTTACAGCAGTTTATGCTAGGCATATGTCTATGCTGTTAGCTTTAAGACAATTATTTACACAGACAAATGCCTGACATCTTCCTGAGATGTTGTCAACATGTCATAAATAAATTTATCCTTTTTCTTATTAGTTATCTGTAAATCAAGTTTTTTATATCAGTTTTGTTTCAATGAATTGGAAAGGAAATTGGTCAAACTGAAAACTAATATCCGGTTAATGGATTGATAGTAAAAAAAAAAAGGTAGACTATGCGTGGCAGTTAAGTTCCATGGATGTTATGCTTTCGTTACATAATCATTTGTTTTGTTTGGATAGTTAAGCTTCAGTTATATATATATATATATTTAACTATTCTTATATTCTGCAGTATAAATATGATTTTTTGTTGTTCATTTCTCTCTATTTGTTCATTAGGATGTCTCAAATGGAAGGAACAAGTAACACAAAGAGTACTAGCACAATTAGAACTAGCTAGCTAGAAGGATAATGAGAGGGTCAAGTTCTTTCTAGATTGTTGTATTAGTGAGGTGGCATGAGCTGAGAGATCAGGAACATCACTAAGAAAAGAATCATGGGACATAGTTGGAAAACAGTTGAAGGAGAGGTACAATATGAAGCTCACACAAAAGCAAATGAAAATTCAATTTGATTATCTAAGGAGCATGTATGTGGAGTGGTGCAATTTGGTGAATAAGAATACTGGACATGGTTACAATCCAGTCACAAAGACAATGGATTGGACACCTGAAAAATAGTAGGAGTATCTAAGGTATGTATTAATAACTTCAATATTGTCATGAATCTTGTATTAGGACTAAAATATTTTATTCTTGGGTACAGGCACATCCCAAAGCATCCACATTTAGAGTGAATGGCTTTAGGGGGGAAGAGGAGGGTAAATCTTTATTTGAAGGTATTTCGACTACAGGAAATATAGGATGGGGCCCTGCAAGTAGGTGTGCTAAACCTATTAGCTCATCTTCTACTACACATGAAGAGCTAATACAACAACACTATATAGGAGAATCATCTAGACAGAATGACCAACAATTTATGATCCAATTGCGTGATCAAATTACTAACACTTTGATGGCAAGAAGGGCTCGAGCACAAAGATAAAAGTATACTAAATAGTATGTATTTTGTGTGATTTTTAATCGCCAACACTCAGAGAGTTTTTTCTAATCATGTTTCTACCTGTATCCCAAATTAACTGTGCTTCCTTGAAAAGATGCTTTAAGGCTGATCTGCAGAAGGTTTTATCATGTGAAACAATTCTTGTAGCATTATTCAGATTTACGTCAAAAGTGTAAATTGTAATTGTGACTTCTTGAAAGATAGAAATAGGCCATGACTTCATTGACTTGTCTCAGCCATATGCCACCGACATGCAAGTATGATTTACTTTCGCATGAGAAACTAAACCTTCTGCTTTATATCACTGTGAAGGCTATAAATTGCTCTGCACTCATCTTCCCCTTCTCTACTTCTAAGCAGCAGGCAGTGAGCGGTTTGTAAAGATGTATTTATGCAGCTAGTAATTTGACATGTTATTCTCACTAATTCAACTAGATGTAAATTATTCTTTTGATTAGTTTCTTACAAGCTCATCACTAATGGACATGTTTATGTAAGGAGTTCCTCTATGTTGACAAGATATATCGAGTTTGTATGTCTAGCTACTTCTATAGTCATCCATTGCCTTTTTATTGATTATGGATCTTCATCAGGAGGATCTCCTTAATCTTAATGTATGATATTGTCTTTCTTACTAGGTGTTACTGGACAAAGAAAAGCAAGTAGTGACAGTCGAAAGGGAGGTGGATGGTGGATTGGAGACTTTATGTCTAGATCTCCCAACAATAATCACTTAATGCACTTTTCTTTTCTTTTTTATTTCTTTTCTTTCATAAGAGTTCTTTGGTGTTGTTTCTTCGTACTAAAATGGGTGATATAATTGCAAGGTAAACAAAACTTAAACAATTATGATGAAGCAAGAGCCAGCAGTAAGCTTTGTGTCCTCCTCCAAAAATTGTGCTCACAAAGCTCAGGCCACTTTATCCTTGCAGTTGGATCTTTTTGTATGAGAGAATTAACAGACATAGGTGAATCCACAAAAGAGCTGTTGAGGTTACCAGACAAAGGTGGCATAGGATCAAAAAGTATAGACTTTACATGTTTTGAATTCCCTTCCCTCGAAGGGAGGCCAAGATGTATAGCATTGATATAGCACACAACCCATGTATTTGTTGCTATTGTTATATGTAATTTTTTTAAGACAATTGATATATTAACTAATGCTTTATGTAGTTTTTCTTTGATTTAGTAATTTTTTTTAATATTTGTAGAGGTATATTTGCAATATGTAAAATATTAGGTGCTTATATGTAATTAAAATTTTGTACTATATATAAATACCATACTCCTTTAACTTTAGTAAATATGGAATAAAAACCACAAATTTAGGGATATTTTTAAGTATGTAGGGGTGTTTATGTATTATATAAAAATTAGGGACTTATATGTAATTATAAGATAGCTGAGAGATGTATGTATAAAATTATGAAAAATAAAAAATAAATTTAGACATATTTTTAAGCATATAAAAATATTTATGTGAAATAATATATTAATTCAGATGTCATTTAAATTGTTTATCAAAAAAACTCTTAATAGAAGTCTAATATACTTTAAGTATTTATTAAATTACAGATTTAGACAATAGATAAAAAATTAGACTTTAAACATTTTAGATAAGTGCTATCAAACGTCACCATAGTTAGAGAAATCTCACTTTCTATTTATCTGAAAATAGCTAATATTCTTATTGAAACACTGGAATTGTGTGCGTGTGTGTGCAGCACTGCAGCAGCTAAACTTTAGCCCAACTAGTCACATTGTACCCTAAATTAATTAGTAGAATTTTCTACAACTCGTATTACATATTTCACAAAAAATATTACATATGCACATCTTCGGTAATATATCACAGGGAGAGAAAGTATGAACCATTCGTGGAGGTCTCATGTCAATTAAAAAGATGATTGTAAGATAATAATCTATATACTTTTCTATTGAGGTCCCATTAGAGATACTTTTGTCCCTGACTAATAATTACACGAGCAAGAAATCCACCACCGGACAAAGGGTGGGCCGAACCTGCGCGAAGTTGGGCCAACACAAAAGGCGAAAGCCCACACATAGGTTGTAAAGTTGGGCTCCGGTCGACTTAATGGAAAAGAAATTACAAAATTAATCTTACAATAATACTGATATAGATAATACGAAAATAATTTTATTGATCAATGGTAGGTGCCTTTTCTCTCTTTCTCAAATAATACGATTGGTTTGCTGCAATTCATTCTAGTATTATTATTAAATTAATCTTGCAATAAGTATTTCTCTTTAAAAAATAATGTTTGTTGCACTCTCTCCTTAAAGTTCTCGAGGCAGACGTTTAGGGGCAGGAAAATATATTTAGAAGAATCCTAGCTAATGATCACAATAGATTAATTGGATGAGGATGTGTGTTTTCATGAATTTTACTTTTAACACTTTATGTGATGCATCAACCTCATATACTCACTAGAAGAAAAGTTGATTGGTAAGTGGATGACACAAAGAAATAAAGGAATGAGTACATGTCTACTCCTCAAATAACATGTCGATCATCTTCTACACATCTAGATAGGGCATTATGATTGTTGTTCATTTTGATTTTTCAAGTTACACGGTCATTGATACTTTGTAGACATGTACCTTGAGTGAGAATAAATATGGCAAAAGAAAAAAAAATAAAAAATCACATAAAGTACTTAATTAAGAATGGTGGTCTATAATGGACTGGCCCATTACAGTATCAGATATAAGTGAATCAACATTGACGCTGGGGACATGCAATGAGGTAAGAGCCCTTTTTTCTTCTTTTTAGTGGGAAACTAATTGCATTAGCCAATGTATACCTTTTTAAAATATTTTTTAACTTCAGATATTTAGATTTGACATTAAGTTTTCATGTGTACGAAGGATCTTAGATCATGTGAAAGTCCATTGATGACTATGCTCTCCAATGGAACTCCAACGTCGTAGAAACATCATTCGCATGGCACATGTCATCAACCAACAGTGGCAACAATGGAACAATGGTGGCAGTAAGAATGGCATGAGTTGATGACCGTAAAAAGCTCTAATGGAAAGATTAATAGTACATAACATAGTCGCATCACATTAACATCTACGTGCCCGTGATATAGCGCAAACGTATGTGACAATTCACTACTTCATACTTGCCCAAGTAGACAGTAAGTACTCTTTTTTTGCCACCAGATGATGAACACAACCTTTTGATTTATTAATTATATTTTCATATCAAATATATTTATTTTTATTATATTGATATTGATATCAGATTATTGATTCAATGCTCCTAAAAATTTAAAAGGAAATCTTACACTTGTTACCTTTGCTTCGAAAAAGGTTTATAATTTAATTTTGTTTAAAAAAATATCTAGCTCAAATCCACTAATACATCTGTTAAATGACGTTGGACACGATGAAAGTAAGGGCCTTTTAATCTTTAATCCTATGACTTTCTCAATTAATCTAATTTTTATCACTTTGTTGTTTAGTCTTGGAACCGAGATTTAACTCTTCTTAAAAGTAGGCTTCCTATTTAAAACAAGAAAAATCTATTGGAATGCCACGAAAACCTATTTCTAAGAATTTGGATCTCTAAAGTAAATTGGCCTGCACTATTCGAGGATTAAAAGCTAATTGAAAATTATTAATGAGACAAAAAACCAAAAAAAAGTGTAAGAATAAATAGAAAAATCAATACATGTGGTTCATAAGCAAAACTACTTACGAAATGGAGAATTAATTAACATATATAAATGAGATTATAAATATATTTTCTCGGTTGAGAGATATTTGTTGCAAGAGAGGTGAAACTCACACGATCTTGTATATATGGCATGTGTTGGTTTGTGCTAACACCAATGAGGCAGGCACCTATGTGGAGGGCTGATTGACCAACCAGTGCATGTCATATAGATATTATGTAAGAAGTGTATGTCTCGACCTTATTACAACAAATGTTTCTCTTCTATATTTGTGTCAAAAATTGTTGAACCATCTTCTATAAGAGAGAAATATTTAGTACCAAACATGATGTGAATTGTCCTCTAAGTAATTCTATTGGTTGAAAAAAATGAAAAAAAAAATTTGTCAAATTTTCAACCAATAAATGGTTTGAAGGGCAATCCATATTAACACCTTAACGTCTTCTTTGAAAGGCATTAAATATTTCTCTTTATAAAAAGATCCACATCTTGTAACATTGAACATGTTAATCGATGGGTGAGTTTGATGATCTGGTGATCAAGAAAGCCTACTTTGTTTGTATCCGAAGCAAGTTCATGAACACGCTAAAAATTTGGCCTAGGCCAGTGGGCCTTCTCCAAATCCTATTATCCTTTATGAATCAATCACTTGGGTCTAAGATATATAACAAAGCAATTGTTAGGCAATATTGATATGAAGTGTGTTACTTCGATCGCTAGAAATAGCTCATTCAAATACAGCAAATCATATTATGAGGAACCAGGGTTTAAAGAAAAGGATAATTACACTATCATTAAAAAGTTCTAATACTTCGCTAGCAAGTGTGAGATAAAAAAGGGGGTACAAGAAATCGTCCGAGCTCTTAATATTCCTATCAAGGGGGAGACAAAGAAGAGTCGACAGTATCATTCACTAAATCAAGGTTATTAAGGAGACTGAAATCTAGGAAGTAATTGAATAAGCGCTATCATGAACGCATTTTTTCCCAAACTTAGTTTAAATAGACGAAACAAATTTGTCATAAACTCATTAAATGAGTTTGTTATATATAAACTAAAAAACCTTCTCACAGATACATTTATCTTTTATATAAATGTACTGGTTAAAGATGCCTCCGAATGAAGTTTTTTCTCATAAATTTAATTAAATTTATGCATGAAAACTAGCTATGTGTATTACCCAAAAATTACATTTCTGATAGATAAATCTATGGTAGATGTGTTTATACTCATAAGTTAGCAATTGTTAACCGATCGCCAACAAGGAAGCTCTGCAAATTAAATGTTACTAATAGATGACCATAGATGTTCTAGGGAGAAAGCAGCAGCATGCAGCAGCTGCTGCAGGAGGTGGGACGCACATCAAGTTCCACCAGTGACACTGCCGTTAAAGATCTCAATGGTGTCTCCCGGCCGGACGTCGTGCCACCGGAAGCTGCGGTCCTCGTCCATGACGTTCTGCTTGTAGATGAAGAAGTAGCCCTCCGTGGGCAACTCGAATCCGAGCCTCGCCTGCAGCCGCTGCAGCTCCCTCCTCAGCTCGCTGACGTTGTCCCCCCCGTTCACCTCCACCGGTATCTTCTTCGTCCCGCTCTTGGGCAACACCATCACCCTCATCTTCTTGTTGGGTGCCGGCCCGGAGGCGCCGGCTGCCGAGGATGGCAACGCCCTGGGCGCCAGGGTGACCTCAGAGAGGTCGGCCACCCCGTAGTCTGCCAGGACGCGGTTGTCCTGCAACTCCACGCCGCTGAGGAAGAGCCCGAACCGGCCCACGGGGATGCCCTCCGCCTCCTGGACCCTCTCTCTCAGCTGCGCGGCTGTGTCGACGGCTGCGTCCAACTCCACCGTGAGCTGCCTCCGAGTCGCCAGATTCCTCACCTGGACGCGGACCTTGGACTCGGCCTGCTGCTCGGCTTTGACAGCGACGGCGGCGGCCCTATCGCTAGCGCCGCTGGCGGTGGGGTCGGTCGGGGAGTCCAGGAAGAGGCGGATGCGGGAGCCGTGGAGTACTCCATAGTATTCGGTGTCACGCTCGTCCTCCATGACACGGCCATCGAAGACGAGGCGCTGGCGGGTCACCGGGAAACCGTGGTACTTCTGGATCTTCTTCTTCATCTCGAGCACAGTGGAGAAGAACCAGACTTCGATGCTAAACGCGCTCCCTTCGAGCGTCTCGAATATCACATCCATGCTTTCTCTGTGTGTGTTTGTGTGTGTGTGTGAGTGAGAGAGAGAGAGAGAGAGAGAGACCGCGCCTATAGTTGCGAGGGGATCGAGAAACTAGGTCGTCTCTCTGGTTATGAAAGGAGAGTTGCTTCAATGCCTTTCGGCTTGCATGCCGGTTCTGGAGGGGGAATCATATCGATTGACCAGACTAACTGACGGGATTTCTAAAGGAGAACGCAGGGGTCGCAGGCAGATGCAGAGGAGGGGGGAAGTAGGTTACCCTGTGCAAGTAGGAGGAGGAGGCAGAGCGATGATGGACTGCTTGCATGTAAGAGTTGTTCAAAGGAATCTCCCATTAAGATCGGAGAAGCCTGTTTCATGTGGGCTAGCTCTTTCTGCTCTCGATCGTTTCCGTATATTCTCCCTCGAACTCTCGCTTTCCGTTACAGGACTTGGAATCATCATCCCCCGTCATCTGCCCCAACCCTCTCTCTCTCTCTCTTTCTCTCTCTCTCTCTCATATGTACGTAAACACACGTTGGCACAACAAACAGATCAGGTTTAGCACAGACAATGGAGCTGAGTTTAATGCGCCTAGCCAGCCTCTGTGTGTGTGTGTGTAAGAATGGCCGATCATTGAGGCCTGCGGCGTGTAACCAAAGACTGCACTTGAGCGGGGATTGGGCTCTTTTTCGGTTCTTGTTTCCTTATATCTCACTTGGACTCTTACTTTCTGTTGAACAGTTTTCATAACCAAATAGGATAAGGGGTTTAAGTAAACTTAGTTAGAGAAATCTCACTTTTTATTTATCTGAAAATAGCTAATATTCTTATTGAAACACGTGTGTGTGTGTGTGTGCGCGCTTGTCACATTGTACTCTAAATTAATTAGTAGATTTTTCTAGAACGCGTATTACATATTTCACAAAAAAAATATTATCTATGCACATCTTCGGTAATATATCACAGGGAGAGAAAGTATGAACCATTCGTGGAGGTCTCATGTCAATTAAAAAGATGATTGTAAGATAATAATCTATATACTTTTCTATTGAGGTCCCATTAGGGATACTTTTGTCCCTGACTAATAAATTACACGAGCAAGAAATCCACCACCGGACAAAGGGTGGGCCGAACCTGCGCTCAGTTGGGCCAACACAAAGGGCGAAAGCCCAGACGTAGGTTGTAAAGTTGGGCTCCGGTCGACCTAAAGGAAAAGAAATTACAAAATTAATCTTACAATAATACTGATATATAATAATACGAAAATAATTTTATTGATCAATGTTAGGTGCCTTTTCTCTCTTTCTCAAATATTACGATTGGTTTGTTGCAATTCATGTTAGTATTATTATTAAAGTAATCTTACAATAAGTATTTCTCTTAAAAAAACAATGTTTGTTGCACTCTCTCCTCAAAGTTCTCGAGGCAGACGTTTAGGGGCAGGAAAATATATTTAGAAGAATACTAGATAATGATCACAATAGATTAATTGGATGAGGATGTGTGATTTCATGAATTTTACTTTTAACACCTTATGTGATGCATCAACCTCATATACTCACCCGAAGAAAAGTTGATTGGTAAGTGGATGACACGAAGAAATAAAGGAATGAGTACATGTCTACTCCTCAAATAACATGTCGATATTTCTGGTCAGAGATCTGGAATTGGCCTTCTTCACCTAGAATCAAAATGTTACTACGGAAAATGGCTTAGGGAAGGCTATCAATAGGGGCTTATTTGAACAAATGTAATATTATATTGAACCCATGTTGCCAGATATGCGCTAAACATGTAGGGGATATTGAGCATGCTTTCATCAGCTGTAAAGTGGTAGATGAAATATGACAGGAGGCTGCTTTCCACCTAAAATGGGAAGTGCACTTAAAGGGTTAGAAGACCTCTGAAAGAGGTGTATAATGCCGACAGGAGGGAAATCAAATGAGAATTATGTGAAATAGTGGTAGCATTTATATTAGATGCTATATGGAGAAGAAGGAACAAATTCATTTTTGAGTTAGGAGAGGATAACCATGGGTTAAAGTTCAGTTCTATATCTGCAGTAGCTTCAAACTATATCAGTACAAACTTAGAGGTAAAAGGAAAGCAATCAAACTACAAGAGAGGAATGATACCTATCCTAGCAACTTGTATTCCTTCAACCTGAATACCAATGAAGGAGTAACATATAAAGAGGAGGGCTGGCGGATACTAGAGAAGGGTTGGATCAAGGGCAACTTCGATGGAGCTAGGAAGGAAGAAAAAGAATCAGTGCTCGCAGGAGCAGGGTTTATCCTGAGGGATGAAGGAGGTGCTCATCTTTTAGCGGGTGCCATCTATGTAAATCAAGCTTCAATCCTTAGAGCAGAAATGTTAGCTGCCAAAATCTTTTTAGAAGGTGTAGAAAAATTCAAAAGTTTTAATGCGGAAGGCTAGTCTTAGAAGGGGATAATGCTGAGGTTATTAAAGCTTTATGTGAACCAGCCAAACCTCCTTTAGAGATCAAAAGAATTTCCGTGGAAGCTAAAATGTTACTAGAAAAGTGGCCTTTAAACATAGTAGTTCTAAAAGGGAGAAAGTCAAATGCCGCAGTAGATTGACTGACAAAATAGGCGAGGATAGTGAGATTCAACATCAATTGATATTTTGCTCTACCAGAGGAACTAAGGAGAATTTGTAAGGAGCAAGTCTCAAAGACACATTTTACTAAGAGGAAACCACCTTAAACATGACGCCCTCTAAGCCAATTTAGATCTTTGATAGTGGCTACAATGTGCAATTGGAGCCATTCATTCTAGCTTGGCATTTTTTCTAGACTGTGTACTTTTTGCTTTACCTTACTGTGGGAGTCGAAAGACTCCGTCCTACTACCAAAAATAAAACATGTCGATCATCTTCTACCCATTTAGATAGGGCATTAAGATTGTTGTTCATTTTGATTTTTCAAGTTATACAATCATCAATATTTTGTAGACATGTACCTTGAGTGAGAATAAATATGGCAAAAGAAAAAAAATAAAAAACCACATAAAGTACTTAATTAAGAATGGTGGTCTATAATGGACTGGCCCATTACAGTATCAGATATAAGTTAGAACCAACATTGACTCTGGGGACGTGTAATGAGGTAAGAGCCCTTGTTTCTTGTTCTTAGTGGGAAATTAATTGCATTAACCGAATTATGCTTTTTTTTAAAATATTTTTTAACTTCTGATATTTATATCTGACATCTCTTAAGTTTTCATGTGTATGAAGGGTTTTAGATCTTGTGAAAGTCCATTGAGGACTAAGCTCTCCAATGGAACTCCAACATCGTAGCAACATCATTCGCATGGCACATGTCATCAACCAACAGTGGCAACAAATGGAATAATGGTGGCAGTAAGAATGGCATGAGTTGATGACCGTAAAAGGTTCTAATGGAAAGATTAATAGTGCATAACATAGTCGCATCACATTAACATCTACATGTTCGTGATATAGCCCAACGTAGGAGGTCATGTGACACTTCACTACTTCATACTTGCCCAAGTAGACTGTAAGTACTCTTTTTTTGCCACCATATGATGAACACAACCTTTTGATTTATTAAGCATAGTTTCATATCAAATATATTTATTTTTTATTATATTGATATTGATCTCAGATTGTTGGATTGGGCCTTTCATTCGATTTTCATATATAACATCATTGAAGATGGCATGAAGATTTTTTTTTT